>BQNB010003913.1:36624-89131 GCA_026074375.1 Tanacetum coccineum | reverse complement strand
AGCTAGTCATTATTTTACTTTCATAGAAAAACACTTTCTCTCTCTAGATATTCTCTCTCAAGTGTTTCTCTCTCTAGAACAAGATTGATTCACACAGAATCGCACCATCGTTTCTTTCCAGTTGTCACAAGATTGATTCTTAGAGAATCGCACAAGTCACCTACCTAGAGCTTGTTTGATGTTGGCTCTAGCAGGATTTCCATCTTCATTGTGAAAAACTGTAATCGTTTCACTCGGATGTTCTGGCAATATCACAAGGATAATGCGTAGGACTCTTAGGATAGACTTGTTTCCACAGTGTGTGAAAGACAAGAGAATTGGATATGTGTCTCTTGCTCTCACACAACAAACACAAAGGTTTGAAGACTCAGTTATAAAAGAAGAAGAAAACGGAGTAGTTAGAGAGTGTTAGTTTTTAGTTTGTAATTTTCCTTATTTTTAAGCATTTTTTAAGTTTTTCAAATTCAGCTTTAATTCACTTGTACTTTGTATCTTTTATCTTGTACTTTACCATTTTAAGCAATTAAATTCAACTCTTAAGTTTCATTGTTTTACCTTTCAATATTAAGCCGTTTTCACATATTAAGCTCATCATAAGCTCATTGAAGCTTATACTTATTAATAAGCTCAATTTCAGTCAAAAACTTGTTCAAAGTCATTCACTTACTAGTTTAGTTCATTTTACATCAAACATGATCACTTGAGTCCAGTTTAATCAAGTTTGGAAGCTATTTGGAAGAATAAGCTAATTTAGCTTATTGAGCTTTTAAGCTCAAGGTTTAGAGGCAAGGTGCCACAATAGGTTCATGTTTTTAAGCCACTCACTCAACAAGAGTGGCTTGGTTCTGAGACAACAAAAAACCAAGGTTTCATTTCTCAAATTTCATTTTAGCTTAATTTTAGCTTAAAACATTTGCTTATTGACTTTCCATTCCTGTTCAAATCTTTGTAAACATATTAGTTTAGGCTTGTTATTTAGCTGTTTTAAGTTTTCATTAGATAAAACTTGAGTAATCTCAGTTTCTCTTTTAAAACTGTCATTTAAGTATTAACAAGCTAGGAGAGTAAGTAGCTTATTTTTCCTAATAAGCTGTAGGTTTAAGTGTTCATTTAGCTTAATTAGGTGAATTTTAGTAAGAGTAGATAAAAGGTTTTAGTAGCTTTAGTTTTAAAATAGATTTTTAAGTACAATTTAGTTTAGACAGAAATTAAGGGGGTGTTTGGGGTAACATTTAAAACGGGTCAAAATAGTTTTAAGTTTGGGTTGAGGTCATTTAGTGAATTTAAGCTTAAGATTTAAGCTTATTTAAAGCTATTTCAAAAGTCCTTAAGGTTCAATATTGTTTTTCAAAAAGATTTTTAAGCATTTTTGAAACTGTGAGAATTTTACAAACACCACAAGTGTTTATTTAGTTAAGCACTTGTGAGATTGAGTTTAAGTATCAAAAAGTGTGTTTTGTGTGTGTAAAAAAGGCTGTCAAAACCTTTTGGTCATTTGACTTGTTAAGTCGAAACAGCCCAAGTGTTTTTAGTGTCACAGTTTTAAAAATCCAACAGCCTTTTTCACCTACAAAATTCAGCAAGTTTTTATGATTTTCAAAAGCCAAAAGTTTGTGCACAAATCCATAAGCTAGAATACTCAATCTGTTTTCATTTTTCTTTTCAATTTGAGCTTATTTGACAGCTTTAAATAAGCTGTCAAATAAGTCCTTGAGAGTAGCCTTAAAGCTCCCCTGGTGCAAAGGGGAGGCTTTAAGCCCCTTTTTCATAGCTTTTAAGAGAAGTTAAGCCCAATTTCTTGGCTTATTTCAAGAGCCTATAAGCTCTTGTATAAGCCCCTTAAGTTTCAGACCTTAGGAAGCTTATTAGATACCTTATTTTTAGGCTTAAACTTGCCTTTTGACTGTTTTTGGTCAAGTTAAGTGTAGGGATTGCTTATTTTTACTTTTAGCTTATTCAGCTTATTTCATAAGCTCACTTGTGTTCTAAATAGCTTATTTAGATAGATTAATTAGTTGTTAAGCTTGTTTAGCCCTTTTTCTAGCTTATTTGTCCAAATGACTTAGTGAAATTTTAGCCTTAAGCTTTCATTTAGTTTCTGTCAAGCATAAGCTTTTAACAGCTTATTTAGTTCTAGCTTTTAGCTTTTTAGAGCTTATTTAGATTAGTTTAGACCCTCTTTAGCTTGTTTTAGTTCAAACTTAGCTTATTCGACCACAAGTCCAAAATGACTTAGCAAAAATTAGCTTTTAAAGCCCTTTAAGCTATTCTGTCGACTTTAAGCTTATTTTTAAGCTTATTGAGTGCTTTTTAGCAAAAGTTGTAGTTGACAAAGTTGTTAAGCCCCACGAGCTTAACAACTTTGCTTTTTGAAGTTTTCGAAAAAAAAAGGGGAAAGACAAGAGGTCCGGGTGAGCAAGACTCGAACCCGTGAAATAGTTTTTGATCTTGGGCCGGGTGATATGGTTTTGGATTTGGGCTTTTATAATTGATTTAGGCTTATAACATGGGCTTTTAATTTAATAATTAAGCTTAATGGGCTGACTCGGCCCATTAATTTGGGTGCGGGTTGGCCCATTTAAGATGCACACGTCTTTGGCTTCGACTTTGACTTTGACTTTTCACGCTCTTTCCATTCTCGTGCTCGGTTTTGTCGGTTTTGGCTTTGTTTTTGTCCTTTAGTGAATATCCGTTACCTGCACAGTATACAAAGCAAAACAAACATATATTTGGCATTTTATGTCCGTTTTTGGTCATTTAAGCTCGTTTTTATAGGTAAAAGGTATGTGTAATTAAGCACATACCAAAATCCCCCATACTAAACTATTGTCGTGTCCTCACGCAATGCCATAAGTAAACACTTTAGAAAACCAAGAATCTCAATCCCCCTCGACTAATTACCTCAAAAAGTAGCTAAGTGTTCATCAAGGGGAATTAAAGAATCATTAGTTTTGAAAAGCCCTGTTTTGACCATTTTTAAATATTTACACTTATTACCACACATATTTTTATATTTTTCCTTTTTTTAAGCACACTACAGAATGTTTGGACTTATGTTCTTTTTATAACTTTTGGGTCACAGACAAGAAGCATTTAATCTTAAATGCCTCCAAAAAATGATAAATTCATCGTTCCCGATTTTTCACTTGTCCCAAACCAAGCTCAAAAATGAAATCACCGTTAAATATAAGTTAAGATGCTAACACTACTTATACTTGTAACTTGTGAAACTTTTCACTCCCCGACATTTATATATAGTAGTGTGATGTGTCATTTTAGAATTCCAACCTATGGATCCACCTTTATACGAAAATTGTAATATTTTTATGCTTTAGTTACACCCTAAAAGAATTATGAGTTTGAAGGCGGGAGATCCATTCCATGTAGCGACTTTCGTATAGGCTCATCCCAGCCGATACCGGCTTAGGTGACCAGGCTTTTGACACCCCACAGAGAATAGTATCGGAACTCACGGACCTTCGGTTTCAAAAACTCTTAGGCTTCCCGTCAAACAATTCATTTAGAAAAACCACAACTTAAAACGAAATAGTCTTAGTTCAAAAGCATATTTAAATTTAAGAAAAAGAGATTTTCCCTATATTTATTAAATCACATATATTACACTTAATATAATTATTCATCCTTTAAATGAAGGAAATCCTCGACCTTTTTGAAGGCTGCAACATCGGTTGTGAGCCGGCAAGATGCAACAAACTTTTATCAGTCTCGGATAATTACTATGTGCCTTATTTAGAAGACTGCAACATCGGTTGTGAGCCGGCAAGATGCAGTAAACTTTTATTAGCCCACAGTTTATTATTATTATTATTACCTCATTTTTCATTTTTTTACACTTTATATTACCACGATATAGAGAAAATTTCTTTTTAGAAAATTTAAGTATAAATTTGAACTAAGACTAAATAAATTATTGTTATCGACTATACTTCAAAAATCGTTGATTTAAGTTTAATTTTCGAAAAGAGCACGTATTATTAGTCCGGTTAGAAGCTTATGGGAGAAAAAGCCACAAACTACACTTATGAGCTCTTAAGATTTCCAACTAATCCTTGTTTAGCATCTTACTCATAATTAACTCTATCATTTCTCGTTCTTCGCAAATTTAAAATCTTTAATAAAAAGATCCGCGAATGCTTAGTCAAGTTTATAACGGTTAAGGGACAAAGCTAAGAGCTCAACACGCTCGATCGAGTCAAAATTTATTCTTATTCTACCCAGCAGGAAAGTCAACATTGTGATAAAACACTTATTTTATTTTTGAAAATTTTTAAAATTTTTATTTTTTTGGTATTTTGGTGGTAAAAATAGGATTACGTGAAAACAACGACTGCAGGCACAATCAAATCGATAGATCCCCCCATACTAGAACTAAACATTGTCCTCAATGTTTAAGAAGGGTCTCTACATAAATCTAAAGCCGTTTATTAAGTATGCTCAAAGATAAACGTTAGTCGATAAGATTTAGGATATTAGATTCCCATAATCATGCTAAGGATTGAAGCTCAAGTAAACGAAGGACAAAACCACGAGCACGAGAGTCTTCAAAATCCAGGGCAATCCTTGACATACAACACAAACCACAAAACACAAGAAAGGAAGAGGCGAGCCTCCTCACATCACACTTATTCATTACTACTATAAATATATTAAGATAAGCATGAGTTGCCACCCATGAAGCGATTGTTTATTAAAGAGTCACTAAGCTTGACTCGTCCCCGAATTTAGTTGTCCATGGGGAATGTTTGGAGATTCGGGACAACCATAAGTGGTATGTCCCCTCCAAAATAGTGTTTGAGTCTATGACCGTTCACCTTGAAGTTTAGCCCGTCGGTTTGAGATAACTCGACGGTACCATAAGGGAAAACCTGAGCAAAGGTGAACAGTCCGGTCTAACGGGTTTTAAGTTTGCCCGAGAAGATCTTTAATCGAGAATTGAAGAGAAGAACCCGATCACCAACGTTGAAAACGCGGTTTTTAATCTTGGAGTCATGAATCTTCTTCGTTTTCTCTTTGTAGATTAAAGAGTTCTCGTAGGCTTGATCCCAGAGTTCATTTAATTCATTCAATTGAACTTTCCAATGATCACCCGCGGTCTTAAGGTCAAAATTGCAATGTTTCAAGGCCTAATGAGCCTTGTGTTCAAGCTCGATAGGTAGATGACAAGTCTTTCCGTACACTAGCTTATAAGGAGTACACTCGATGGGTGTCTTGAATGCAGTACGGAAGGCCCACAAGGCGTCATCTAACTTATCGGACCATGAAGCACGGTTTTCACCTACGGTCCTTTCCAAGATACGTTTCAAACAACGATTGGAAACCTCAACTTGCCTACTTGTTTGTGGGTGATACACGGTAGAAAGTCGGTGTGTCACCCCATATTTAAGCATGACCTTTGCAAATTAGTCATTGCAAAAATGGGTACCGCGATCACTAATGATAGCACGAGGGGTCCCAAATCGGGCGAAGAGAGATTTTAAAATTTTGCAAATAACTCGGGCCCCATTGGTGGGGAGCGCTTTTGCTTTAACCCATTTAGACAAGTAGTCGACGGCCATGAGTATATACTTGTTCCCTTGTGAAAACGAGAACGGGCCCATGAAATCGATGCCCACACGTCAAAGATCTTGCAAACTTAAATTGCATTTTGAGGCATTTCATCACGTTGCGAGATTTTTCCTAGACGTTGACAAGCGTCACAACATGTGACCAAGTCATGGGCATCTCGGTAGATAGTAGGCCAATAAAAAACAGAATCAAAGACTTTTTTAGCGGTGTAGTTGGCACCATGATGTCCCCCGGTGGGTCCATTATGGCAAGCCGGGAGGATATCAACGGCTTCTTGGCCGTAAACACATCGTCTAATCATTTGATCCGCACAAATTCTAAACAAGTAATGGTTGTCCTAAAAATAATGATTCACGTCTTTGAAGAATTTTTTCTTTTCTTGGCCGTAAACACATCGTCTAATCATTTGATCCGCACAAATTCTAAACAAGTAAGGGTTGTCCTAAAAATAATGCTTCACGTCTTTGAAGAATTTTTTCTTTTGTTGGGACGACATCCCTTTAATCACAAAATTCCCCACATGGTAATTTGCAAAATCGGTAAACCTTGGGGTACTATCATCACCACAAAAGGTAACCATCCCAAGTGTCTCGAGAGGAAATGTTTCGTAATTTCCTTGTTCTCGAGAACATCTTGGTGGGGATTTTTAAGTCTTGATAAGTGGTCGGCGGCGAGATTCTCCGCTCCTTTTTTATCATGAATAATGACATCAAATTCTTAGAGTAGGAGAATCCACCGGAGCAATCTCAGCTTAGCATCTTGCTTGGCAAGAAGATATTTGAGATCTGAGTGGTCCGCATACACTGTGGTCTTTGACAAGACTAAGTAAGGCCGGGATTTCTCGAAAGCATACACCACGGCTAATAACTCTTTTTCCGTAGTGGTGTAATATGCTTGAGCATCCGTCATGGTCTTACTAGCATAGTGTATAGGCTGAAAATGTTTGGTCTTACGTTGCCCCAAGACTGCACCTACCGCGTAATCACTAGCATCACACATAATTTTGAATGGTAGGTCCCAATCGGGGGCAACTAAAATTGGAGCTTCAGTTAACTTCTTCTTAAGTATATTAAACGATTTAACACATTCTTTCAAGAAGATGAAAGGGGTATCTTTTTCAAAAAGATGGGTCATCGGTCGGGCTATTTTAGAAAAGTGGTAAAAATTGGGCTTCTCTAAACTCTTGATTCTTTAATTCACCTCGATGAACACTTAGCTAATTTTTGAGGTAATTAGTCGAGGGGGATCGAGATTCTTAGTTTTCTAAGTGCTTACTTATAGCATTGCGTGAGGACACAACAATACCTTAGTATGGGGGAATTTGGTATGTGCTATTTTACACATACCTTTTACCTTGTAAAACGAACCCAAAATACCAAAAACATAATAAAAATGGCAATTATATGCTTGTTTTTGTGTTTGTGTATGTACAGGTATAGATATTAAAGAAATGGACAAAAATTAAAGCAAAAACGGACAAAGCCAAACACGAGAAGGAAAGAGTGCACAAGAGCCGGAAATTATCAAGCTATGGTCAACAAAAGTCAACCTTGGTCAACAATGGTCAACTCACAAAATGACAAAAACCCTAAAAATCCCAAATGAGCCCTTAATGTTAAATCCATTTCACAATAGCCCTTAAAATCATAACACCGTTAGTCCTTTATTACTTAAAGACTAACGGTCGTTAAGTTGTTAATAACCATATACCCTCTTAATTTATAACTGTGGCCCAAAAAATACCCAAGCCCAATCCATTTCTAAAATTACCCGAACCCAAAGTCAAATCCTCTTTACCTCGGGGTCAAACACAATTTTATAAAAGAAAAAGGGCGCGGGAAAATCCTGTTTTACTGTTCACTTTCTTCCTCAGCTTTTACCCTGCACACATACACCCAATTAACCCCACTTAAAGTCATCCCTTCTAGAAGCCTGCCACGCAAGCAAATTGGAATGACATTTGGCGATCCCTTGATCTTTGATTGGCTACAATTGCGTGGAGTTAATCTAACGGCTTAGATCAAAATTGGTTTTGACAGTTATTGATGAAGGGTTGAGATGAGAAGAGAGGGGAGCGTCCTTGGATCTAGAATCATCTTTTGAAGCCTATAAAAAGAGAGCTTAATCGCACAGAAAGGGCATCTAGGAGTAGGAGTAGAGTAGGCAGTTTAATTGTAGCTTATTTTTTAGCTTATTATCGTTTTCTTAATGTAATTTCCTTTTAAAAAGCAGTGTAATCTCTTTTGAAGTTAATAAAATTCTGTTTTCATTTAAATTGTGCCTTAAATTCTGTCTTAACTTTTAGCTAATTGGTTTAAGTATTTCTTACTAATAAGCTCAAATAAGCTCTTTACTCTCTCAACTTCAGCTTATTAAGCTAAAGTTTGTTTCAAACTTAGCTCAAAAAGCTCATTACTCAATTCTCTCAAAAAGGTCTTGAATAAGCCAATGGAAGATAAGCCAGATTAGGATGGGCTTATAGGGCTTATTCTTAGCTTATCTCATAAGCTAGCTTGTTGATAAGCTCTGTTGAGCAGCTTAAATCCCTGTTTGGTGCAAGGGATAAGGTACATTTCATTTCTCACTTTATAGCTTAATTTCATTTAATTGCTTATTTTACTGCTTAATTGCTTATTGTTACTTATTTTATGCTTAGTCTGTTTTTAAGTAGCTTAATATGTCTTTAGTTTAAAATTTTTGCAAAAATCTTTTTCTTAATTAGGTAAAAGTGCTTTCAAAGTATTTAGTACTGCTGTTATAAAGCAGTTAGTACTGCTATAAGTTTGAGCTTATTTCTAGGACTTATTAAATTAAAAAAATCTCTTATTAGTCTTCTTAGTCATAGGTTTAATAAGTTTTGTTTAGAATGGGAAATTAGAGATTTATGTTAGCTTAAAATGACATTTACATTTTTTAAGGGGATGTTTGGTTCAGGCAATACTAACTTAAGTTAGTATTGTCCTTAACCTTTTGGTTCTTTAAATCATATTTGAATCTCATATTTAGACTTATAAGGTTAAGATTTAAGTCTTTGTTATTCTAGATCAAGTTTTAATTAGTTTGAGAGTTGATTACTTTGATTTGAGTTCTTAAAACTCAGATTCATAAGCTCTTTTTGCTAAATCAGTTCTAGTTGCTTTTTGTTGCTCAAATTGTTCATGTTTTAGTTTTTAAATGATATAGAAACCAAGTCTTAAGGGTCTGAGTTTGAGATTTTGAGTTTTGGATAAAAATTGTGTCAATTGCATCAGTAGCCAAAAGGGTCTAAATGCCATTTTCAAGCTGATAATTAAGCTAGTTAGAATTAGAGTTAGCTTATGAAATTTGTTGCACAAGTAGATTATAGGCCAATTTAGATCTATTAGGGCTTATTTTAAGTTTAAAAGCTTATTTACATATCTGTTTTTAGGGCTGCATAAGTAGATTTAGCATTTTAGTTAAAACTTAAAAAATAGATAATCAGCATAAGTATCTTTTTCATTTATCCTTTTCTTAGCTTATTTGATTTTCAAAATGACTTTTGTTTGCTGTTTCTAATATTTTTTGGCCAATGTTTAAGTAGGTGTAGAGATTTTTGCCATTAGGATCCAATTGCTTATATAATATTAAGCTCGAAGTTGCTTGTTTATCTGTTTTAAACACAGTTTTATAAAAAAAATGCTTATTGTTTTTTCCAGCTTATTACTTAATCTTTTAAGCTTAATTCTTGCTCAGATTTGCTTATTAGGTTAGTTATAAGGAGTCTGTAGCTTATTTAGTTCTAGTTACAGCTTATTCAAGTTTCTTAGTTAATTTAGTTTAGTTAAAAAGCTCAAAAATCCTTTTAAGTCATAACTGTGACTTTTAAGCTCGATTTCTAGCTTATTTCTTAAGTTTTAAAAAATGTTGTTTTCACAAAAGTTGCTTATTTTCAGATGTTTTATAAGTTTGTTCAAAAAGTTTTTCTAAAAAAAATAAAAAAGTAAGAGGGGAAATCAGATGTTTTATAAGTTTGCACTAAGCTCATGACACCGAAGCCTTAACTAGATTTATGCCCCAATCAGAAAATAGGATGCTTGCTAACACCCTAACATCTCTCAATGTTAAATGCACCCGATCAAACTAGTGACCAACTAGCGGACCCATTTAATGGGTGGGCTTTTAGTCCTGATAGATCTATCCATAACAACAGCATCTCTCATCTATGAATACGCAATTAACGGTTCCTGATAAATAGGGACTTCACGAGGCAATAATGGTAATTAGTGCATAATAATCATGAGCATAATCTGGAGAGTGCAATACAGACTTTTGAACACTCTTGTGTGCCATAGTAAAACATCACGCAATGTAATTCAACCCCGTAGATTTTGTTTATAAAATTGTAGAAAAGGGGGCTATGACTCACAAAGATATTGAAAGATAATTGTTACTGTAGTAAAATATATGAGTATTGTAAAAAGAGCCTGTATTCCCCTCGCGGGGTTTATAAAACATAAAAGATTGAAATGCTTGAAGGACTTATGAAACTCACCTTGGTTCTGATAAACAAATATCGCAGATAAGCGTACGTAAAAAGATCGAATGCAACCTAAATTATTCTAGGTCGTATAAGTACCGTAAGTACTTGAATATAATCCTATAGTTGTTATATGTACTTATCGTTCGGGCTATCATAATTTAATGAGGTCATGACATGACTGTTCGAGGAGTTAGGAATTTAAATCGTCCATCCAACAATCGTCGATTACGCCATCCGAAGAGGCTCTCAGTATGAAACCTTCCCTAGTTAATTCAGATACTTAGATAATTACATGTAATTCTATATAGTTCAATCACGCCAACTAATGGTTTTGGTAAATTGTGTTTATAAGTAAATAAGTTATATAATTATCGTTTTAGTAAAACTAGGATACTTTTTGCGTTTAAGCCCGAATTTTGGACGTTTCTTATGCCAGAATCTTTTTTTCTGTATTAGGACGAGGTTATCATATTTTGACATTTTCGCATATTTTGACCCCTTGGTGAACTGTAATTTTACTGTTCACATCAGGCGGACTTTTCTTTAAATTGTATTGTTAGTCGTAAAACCCGTAAATGTGTATTTTACTTCGTTATAGCTCCGTTTTAAGATACTCTTTTGAGGATCGTTCACGTTAATTGACAGTTCTATAATTTTTGAGGTTTACAAATGTAAACTTTCTTGTCATGAATAGTAAATTTTTATAAAAATAGTTTTATTTAAAAAAGTATTAATTGTCGTAAACTCCAAAATTCATAACTCATTCGTTATTAATTGAAAATTACGTTCTTTATCATTTTGGAATCCTAAAAATATGGATTATTTATTAAAAATATCACACTTGCCTGTTTATATATGTTTCTTTATTATAAATGTTTTTTTTAATTCTTTCTACTAAATCGTTTAATAAATCCGTTTACTAATCGTATAACTTGTTTTTACCATAACTTTTTCGTTATTAATCCGTTTGACAAGTTTCTTACCTTTCGGAATCATCGTGAAATGTATTATCTTATAAAAATATAAAATAAGTATATTTTTATAACACTTTTGGACAGAATGTTTACATAACATTCATAAGTCCATTTTTGACCTAGTTTTTATGTTTTACATCTTTATACTTTTTACATAATAACCATAAGTATACAAGTCTTCTCATCTTGTTATATCCTTATTTTAATGGTATTACCAACATCATAATATGTGAGAAAGTGTACAAAATCATAATCACAAGTAAAATTTTATTTTTCATGTTCAAAAGTATTCCTAATGGTGATTTCACTATATAGCATATCATATACATAAAAACTCATAAACCAAAAGCATAAAGGTTTAAAGTAGACCTTATGATGTATGATGATGATGAGAAACAAATGCTAAACCCGTGTTTAGCCTTAAAATCCAAACTTGCACAAAGAAAACCCTTGTTTTCTTCAATAAAATCCCTAGCTTCCTTTTCTTGATTATTACTTGCAAATGGTGATTCAATGGTTGGAAACACCTTAGAACATCTTAGGATGGATGTGTATAGAAGTGTATAGGTTGAATAAAATTTTGTATGGATTGCTTAGAGGGGGGGTTTGAGCCGTGGGATAAGAGGGCACAAAAGGGAAGAGTTTTTGATTTTCTTGTTAAGTGTAAAGTGTGTAGATGATAGTTCTTGCATGAAACTTGTATATATATAATCCTAGTTGGTCAAAAGTGTGCATTAGGAGTCCAAGGAACATGAGGAGGGTTTTAAGGGTTCTTGTGTTCTTGTCTTGAGTCAAAGTAACAAGGTATGGCTAGGTATTAATGAGCAAGTGAAGTACATTGACCAAATGGAAGAGTTTTCTTATATTTCTTGTATATATTGCAAAAATTTCGGCATACATATGATATATATGATATATTTTGTAACTTTTATGTATTGGGTATAAATGTGGGTATTTGTTGAAGCGTAGAAAAGTTTTGGTGGTTCCGGGAGTGCCTAAACGCAATTTATCGCGAAACGTATACACTTTACGTAACCGATAAAAATAAAATGAACAAAGACCATAATTATTCTCAAAATAATTACTTAACCCTTGCTTGATGTAAACATTTAATTGCTTGATGCCCGTTTACATTGAACGCTAATTTTTAACTTACGCGATTTAGCTTAACATTTATGATTTAAAGCAAATGCGTACAATACAAAAGGTACATTGTGGATTTATCGACGTCGTCAATGACTTGAAAACACAGGGTGTTATAGACTTCCCCCGTTAAACGAGCCTTGTCCTCAAGGCTCACGATGCAGCACTTGACGACGGTGTGGTCTTGAAACGGTTTAATATTTATAAACATGTTTACACTCAACAATTAGATGGTGATTTGCTATAAAGAAATAAGCATGTAGTAGTTAACATGTGATTAGTAAGTAACGTACCTTGAATTTAAATAGGTGGCATCCTGATCGATTTGCGTGACGCACTATATGTGATAACACTTGGTATTTGCTCACATGCAAGGTTAGTTCTAGCCCCGTTTTACATGTTTTGTTTTATAATTTGGCGTGAAAAACATTCAATGCTTTACAATTGGACACAAGTGGTTAAGTTTCATGTTATGATTACGTGTTGCCTAAGTAGCGATAACCCATATCTGAGCCCATTATCATGAACTGTCAATCACGGGATTGTGAGTGCGGATGTTATTAATAGATCTATTGGGATTAACATCCCCGTTCGGGTGATTAGCTATCACTGGACAAACGAACGTATACCATGTCGAATATAGGATGCTGCGGGTTAGAACATCACCACAGGCAATGTAGACCATTTATTTGGTATTCATTCATGTCAAGCTTCAGTGTCATGAGCTTAGAGTAACGTAATTACATTTATATGATGTCAGCATCTGTTGCATTATCATACACTTGGGAAATCTTATGGTCCTACAATATATGATTTATCAAACCTATGAATTCACCAACATTATTGTTGACGTTTTAAAGCAATGTTTTTTAGGGGATCAGTAAGCACGAGGTGCAAGGGATACATTGGTGGTTTTGATTGGGATATCATGCATTAAAGATTTTATCGCATTACATTTTGTATAACTGTATGGGCTAGAAATCTTTGTACTTTGAACAAGTGGACAAGTGAAGCTTCGGCTTATGTAACAAATACTTTGTTAAATCCAATGTATCAGTTTTTAAACGACTTTTTGGTCGTTCTATATATATCTTGTGTTATTGATCTATGAAGTAACACGCCCCGGACCCTTATTCCGCTGCGACATAATTTGGAGGTGTTACAACAATTGTGGTGGTGGTTGTTTCTAGCGCTGTGTTTGACCTCGTGGCCCTTTTTGGTGCCATTTTCTTCAATGACAAGAAAATATAATACCCATTAGATTTCATAAAATCATAACCATGACATGACATATACATAATAAGTAAAGAGAGATCTCAACACACAGTGAAATATACAATTGAATTGAAGTTAAAAATGGTGTAACTAAATCGACATTCATTCATTATAAATTCGATTACAGACATGACATAATACCACCATTCCATATATAATTGGAAAACATACATGATTGGTTCAGATACAAAATGATCACAACGATTAGGTTACAAGATAAAATATACAACCTAAAGCCATACTAGCCGGGAGTTACCCGTAATACTTAGTAGGTTGTACAAAATAATTAGCCATAACATGATCTATGAACTGCTACCAGCCTCCCCTAGTGCATCTGGCTGTGCTGGACCTTTAGCTGGTCCCTGCTGTCTCTGAAATGCTGTCATATGTGTTTGTAGTGCCTTCAGCAGCTTTAGTACCTCAATGAATTGTGCCTGTCTCCTGTGGTTTGCTGCCAGCAACTCTGTAATTGTTGCCTGTCTCATGCGGTCCGCTGCCTGCAACTCTGTAATCACTGCCTGCTGACCTAATACAGTAGTACACAATGACATAACCTCTGAACGTGCAAGATCATTAGCGTACATGGATCATCCCCAAGTCTCTCAAGACATCCTAGCCTCCTTTTCCATTAGTAGAGCTGTACGAGCATGTGCACGCCTATCCCTATACAGCATGTTGAGCCGACCAGCTCAGCTATCGCTCAGTCTGCTCATCATATAACCTTACATAGATCTCGTCTATGTCTTACCTAACCCTAGTGGAAAACTCTGTCATTCGTCGACCCAACTCTGTGTCATCAGTCGCTGGTGCCCTTGGCATGTCTACTAACATCTCATCCCAAGTGTTGGTGATCCCATAACTAACATCTCTCTCTAGATCCCGCATAATATCCTTGTCTATAGTGGAAACAAAACCATAGTCTGCCCTAAAACCTCTAAGAGGTCTAGTAGTGGGGGCAAAGAAGCTCTCTTCGACCTCATACCTAGGACCAAAAGCAAACATAACCTCTTCTGAGGTGGTAAGCAAACCTCAGGCTTGTCCGCTTCATAGTCAGTAGAGGGTAGCAACAAAGATGGTAATAAAGTCGATAAGGGTATAGGTAATATAGGTGGTGTCCCCGATGGTAGGGGTACCTGATGGTGGTCTATCTACTTTAGTGTGGGAGAGTATGATATGTGGCGGTGGTGAATGGGAAGTAGATAGGGCCTCGGCTCTCAGCCAGATCATCGTAGCTCTATAGCCTAATGGACAAGTAAGACTAACATGTAATGGTGGAGGTGCTAAAGGTAGTGGGGGTGATACTAGGAGTGGTGATGATATTGGTAGTGGTGATAATATCAGGGGTAGTGGTGGAGAAGGAATCTGAGGCAGTAGTGATGACCTTGGGGAAAGTGGTGATGGTGGTGGAGTAGGTATAGCAAGGAGTCTGGTTCTAGAGAGAGAAAGTGACTAGTCTAGTGAGAGAAAACACCTTTAAGTGTATGTATTATGAAATGAACAACCAACCCCTCTCAATGGCTGAGAGGGAGTTTAAATACAAGATTTTATGTGCCCTAAGTGGGCTATGATGTGGGCTAACATGTGGGTTAAGAACCGCCCAACGCCAATAAGTCGTTCGTTAACAAACAAATGTAAATTTAAGACTACGAGCGACCTATGCTAGACATAAAACGGTGACCGAGTATTTCAGGATCTATAAAATCTCCCCCTAAGGGAGGTCACCCTAGAAAATACAATTCAAATCCTAGCATTATATATCTTGGACTTTAGACTTTAGCTCGTAATATTTGATTCTTCATTCATTGATCACTTTTGTACATATGAGTAAGGTGTTTTTTTTTTTTTTTTTCGTGTTAGTCTTTAAGCGCGAGCTTGTTCCTTTAGGCTTGTCTTTGAATGTGATCTTGAGCTTTCTTGAGATCATCAGCCAAAGTAAATCTCTAAAATCATCAAATCTTGTGATCGGGGTAGTGTCAATAGTATGACTCTATGCCGTCTTGCCGTGTTTGTGACTTTTTTGGCGACATGCTTCTTACTTGTTGCAATCTTGAAAGCTTGACTTTATGCTCGTATTACTTCATCAATTTATGACTTCATCACTTTAACATGCTGACGAAGAAGTTGATATCAGAGTTACGGAAGCTTTAGGTTATTCTCTCTTGATGTTGTAAGGTCATTGAGTCTTGAGTATGAGCATGTGGCAATGAACTTGACTCTGCTGGAACAGGTTGACACCACCTCCATCTTTATATGTACCTGCACTAAAACAGTTAGTAATAAAGTTGAGGGGCGAATATGGCTTTGTTATTTGCCTGTGTTTGGTTGGAGTAACCTTCGAATCCGTGAGGACCGACCTGTGATCAGGTAGATTCAATCTTAAGAAGAGATCGCCTTATAGATATCCAGCATGATTGTTGGATCCTCCAATGTAAAACATCAAAAAAAAAAAAAAAGAAAAAAAATCGCCTTACTTGTCTGTCTCTTTAGTCGGAACGTCTCAAAAAGCAGACAGCACAACAAGAGTGAATCGGTTAGTTACTATCTTACCAATTGAAGAGGAAAATTGATTTGAAAATCAATCGACGTGTCACTTGAGAAATTGATTTTGTGACACATCGAGAGTGTTAAGATTTTATCAAACTTCGTCAATCGTCAAATCAAGAGTCTGGACCGATTCGATGTCCAGTGTCACAAGTTTGATCCATTTAAGGATCTCACAAGTCACCTACCATGAGCTTGTTTGATGTTGGCTCAAGCAGGATTTCCATCTTCATTGTGAATACATAAGTATCACTCAATGTTCTGGCAAAATCACAAGGATATACCACGAGGATAATGCGTAGGACTCTTTAGATATTACTTGTTTTCATAGTGTGTGAAAAACAAATGTAAGTTGAATTAGTGTCCTAGTGAGATATGTAGATGATCTCATGGCTCTAGACTCAATAGTGCATTTTTGATTTTGAGTAGTCGAAGGCTGGAGCAGACTGCCACCTTTTCAATATCGTCCAACTCGGAGTGAGAGAGACGATAAAAATGTATTGATCTCCGTGAGAAATGAAACAAGAATCCTTTGAGATATCTTGAGTGGCTAGAGAGGGTTGTGCAGCGTATCACTGGGTCCATGATAATTGTCTTTAATGTCAGCAATCAACCATGTGATTCTGACAGCAGTTTCTGCCTAATGTTTAAGGAGGGCTGCTTTCTTTTCACCCTTTATCTCAACATTTCTTTTTTATTCTTTAACCCCTTCAGTGCTTACAGAGACTTCATTACTAGTACCTTGTTGGGTATGTTCCAGTACTAGCTCCATCTCAGTTCGCACTATTCCCTTATTCTCACATTACTCCTTTTGTAATCATACCTAAGGACTTCTACACTAACTAGTGGATTGTCCCTGGGTAGATCCCTCCGGCTCTGGCGGGATCATGGGAACATGTACCTAACCATACCATCCTTATAACTCCGATAAAGTAAATACAGGGTCGGTCTTTTGGTACTGTTCTCTTCGCCATAAAACCATTTGAAAATCAATCAAGGTACGGGCGATGTAAACATCAAAGCATTAGTACCTCGATTGTTTTGATTCATGAAACTGCTCCCCCTCAACATGTGCGTCGATATTCGAAATTGTTTGGCACATGGAGGGAGGAGTACCTGCTTGAGTCTTAATAGATCACATTTTATCAGATTTAATATTTAAATCACATTCTCTCCCCTGATCAAAAATTTCAAACCCTTTGAGATTTAGGATCTCAATTGATTTAAACATGTTAGAAAATTTGGGAGAAAATGTGGTCTGATTAAATACAAGCCGATATTGGAACCTATATATGCTCCCCCTCAAATTATGAGGGTCTATGTTAGTGTCAGTTATGATAATTTTGAAGGATTTTGAGTTTAACGAAAAACTCATGAAAAATTCATAGACTGACATATAACATCTAATTCCATACTACTTATAATGTACAAGATGTATGTTACATAACAGATGATATTGACCTTAATGTTGGAATGATGAAATCATTCCATTTTCTTGATTAGTCAGTAGTCAACATCTCTGAACCTTCCACTAAAGAAGCATTCGAGATTCCTGAAGATTCTTTAGATCTTTAACATTCTACCAAATATCTCGATGAACTGTTGATTGTTGTAGTGGAGGTGGTGGTGGTGGCAGTGTTGATGTTGTTTCAGTTGTCGCTATAAAGCTGGAAGGAACATTCTCATTGGCCATGTTATCTGCACAATTCTATCAACAAAGATAGACAGACATGACAGATGTATGATGCTAGATGCCATATTTGATTCAGGTGAGATTAAATCACAAGCGGTAGACTTAAATCATCATCAAACCGCTACCTCGTAGCAGTTTTCCTTCTCATGTATTAATATTCATATCATAATTAAACCGCTATCAGGAAATTTATCAAACCATTATTTAGCAAAAAATGACAAGCAGCTATCAAGAACATTCATAGCAAACCACAATTAGGCATTTTCAAGCAAACAACAATCAATCACATGCCATTCAATCATATTTCAACTTTCAATTCAGGATCTTAGGGACCTAAATTCAACACAGAAAGTACAATCCTGAGCATAACACGAGTGCACACTCACTTAATCGACAACAATCAGACTGCAATCGACTAGCAAGAAATCAATCAACATTCGAAAATCATTCAATCAGATCATACAAATGCATGGGGATCATATTTGAACATCAAACTCGAATCATCTAATCCTAACAACCATATCCCAGCAATTTAGAGTTGGCAGATTTAGACCCTGAGATTTCAACTGGTCATTGAAGTTAAGTACAGCTAGGAAACATTTAGCAAATTGCACATAAGTCCCTAATCTTTCTAACTAATGACACATTTGGCTCTTTGAGTTAGAATAAATTAACTCCCCCTCAAATTATAACCCTATTTAAATACAAAACCATTTCTGTTTAAGTATAGGATGATTTAATGTGTCCGTTTAATGTCATAAGATTTGAAAAACACTCTCCCCCTCAATCGATGACCCGTTTTCTATTAAAAGAGCTGTAGTCATTAATTGAGTGTCAAGTTTGTATAAGAAATACAGATCTAATTGATTGTCAAACAACACTTTTAAATTATTTGGTTAGAAAGAAGACTTCTCTTCTGTATCAAGAAATAATGCACTGAAGCGTACATTAGATCAGAGTTGCATGGATTTAAAGTAATCCATGCCCAAGAGAACTTAATCACCCGTTGTTAGGAACAGCCGTCTTTTTGGCGACAAGCTTTCCTCATTTTGAAAACCGGGTTGCATATCAGAAATAATAGCAAGCCATTTAGACATGTTTTGAAAAGTTTAAACTTCCGCTCGAGCTTCATTTAAAGGCCCGTGTCATTATTGAATGACATTTCTAGGTCCGTAAATGTTATCGATAAGCAGAAGACATGTCTTGAAAAACTATTTTTGGTATTTTCTATTTTCTGATTTTTATGGATTTTTGTTGGTTTTATATTTTTGTATTTTCTTTTTGAGTTGGAATATGTACATATTTACATAGGATACTTGAAGCTAATCTGTTACTCATCCTTATCATCCTGAAGACGTTTGAGTGTCTCTGGCTTCATACTCTTCATGCCAAGCCGCGGGAGAATGAATTCGAATCGTTCTCTGGGCAGTGCCTTAGTGAATATATCCGCTAGTTGATACTCTGTCCTCATGAAATACAACTCAACCACCCCCTTTTCCACTTGTTCTCTGATGAAATGATGTCAGATGTCGATGTGTTTAGACCTGGAGTGCTAGACGTTGTTGCAGCAGAGAGCTATGGCACTCTTGTTGTCACAATACAGAGGGATACGATTGTATGCAAAGCCATAATACGATAATTGAGACCGCATCTGTAGGATTTGGGCACAGCATCCATACATCACGATGTATTCAACCTCTGTAGACGTATGGACGTGCTAGTTTGCTTCTTTGATGATGAACTAACTAACTTATCACCAAGGAACTAAGCACAACCAGATGTGCTTCTTCGAGTGTCATGACAACCTGCATGATCTGCTTCTGCGTATGCTGTTAGTGCCATGGCAGTGTCTTTTAGATACCAAAGACATTTATGGTTCCTTGGAGATACCGAAAGACCCGTTTAATTACTTCAAGGTGCTTTTTAGTGGTCTTAGATTGATATCTAGCACACATGCACATAGCAAAAACCAGGTTAGGTTTACTGGTGGTAAGATACATCAGGGATCCAATCATACTGCGATATTAGGTCTGGTCAACAGGGATCCCCGAGAGGTCTTCATCCAGTTTTGTTCGCTCCACCATGGGAGTGTCAACAGGGTCACTTTTATGAAGATCAAATTTCTTTCAAATCTCATTAGCGTATTTAGATTGATTTATGAAAATGCCTTTAGGATTTTGAGAAATTTGTAAGCCTAAGAAAAAGGATATTTGAAATTTAGAGCTAATTTCATTAAAAAAACGGTCACAGTCTTTAGGATCGATCGAGGCAAATATTATATCATCAACATATATTTGAACATGAAGAGTGTGTTTTCCTGTTTTCCGAATGAACAAGGTTGGATCAACTGCACCCTTAGAGAATCCTTGTGCCAGAAGAAACTTCGACAAAGTGTCATACCACGCCCGGGGTGCCTACTTTAACCCATAAAGAGTTTTCTTCAGACAATAGACATGATGTGGATGATCTGGGTCAACGAAGCCTTCTGGTTGGCTCACATATACTTCTTCTTTAAGCTCGTAATTTAAGAATGCAGTTTTCAAGTCCATTTGATAAACTGTCATGTTTTTGCTGGCAGCATTGGCAAGAAAGATTTTGATAGCTTCAAGTCTGACGACCGGGGCAAAAGGATTCTTCAAAATCAAGACCTTCTTCTTGATGATATCCTTTCGCTACAAGACATGCCTTGTTTTTCAATACGTCACCATACTCGTCAAGTTTCACCTTATAAATCCACTTGAGAGCAATAATCATTGCACAGTCTGGAGGTGGCACTAATTTCCATATGTCCAGTCGATCAAATTCATAGATTTCATCTTGCATGGCTTGAAACCAGCAGTCTTCAGTAACAGCAGATTTGAAGTTTTTCGGTTCGACTTTGGACAATACTGAATTGTAGAAACACCACAAAGCATCTGTAGCAAGCTGCTTCTGAGTAGATATTGGTCGAGAAGAGTTCCCAATAATATTATCAATAGCATGAGAGGCGGTCTATTTTTGGAGATGTTCATGAGACTGAGTGGTTTGGTTGGATTCAGTACTCGCGGTTACCCCAGAAGATGATGCTTTAGAGTTATGATCTGGGGCGAACACATTAATGAATGGTTCGGGATTAGCCGCAGCAAAAGGATTTACTTCACACGACTGCTCAGCTGTAACACCTTGATGTACTGAAAAGGATTGATCGTTTAAAGATGATGATGAATGACTTCCAGATGGTGCCTCTTGATCGATGGGGATGGATACTGATGGACTGTTAGGGTTGACTGGAGCTTGAGCTACAGGAGCAGGGGGTACTAGACAATCAACCATGGAAGTCTCAAAATATTCATCAAACATAGGCTAGAACAAAATCTCCAGTTCCTTATTTGTAGGAGGTACATAAGGTACTACAGGAGGAGGATTGGGTACGAGCCCTGAACTGATAGGTCCGGGCATCAAAAGGTTAGGTGCGGGTCCTGAACTGGAGTGTACAGGAGCTATTTGCACAGTCAGCTCATCGAATGTAACATGAATAGTTTCCATGATCTGTCGGGTTTATTTGTTGTAGATTCGGTAACCCTTCCTGTTTGGTGCGTAACCGACAAAAAACCCAATGTCTGCTTTAGCCTTCAATTTACCCAGATCTTCACTATCATTTGTTGGGTAGTAAAGAGCCCCAAAAATACGAAGAAACAAAAGATCCGGTTTCTTGTCATGCACAAGTTCGTATGGGGTTTTGTCGTGGAGAGTATGTATAAGGGATCCGTTTTGGGAGTAACAAGCAGTAGCCACAGCTTCTGCCCACAAAAATAATAGAGCCTTCGAGAATATCAACATAGTTCTAGCCGCTTCAACAAGAGTGCAGTTACGTCTTTCGACAACACCATTCTGCTAAGGAGTTCTAGGAACGGTCTTCTCGTGGGTAATTCCAACATTTTCATAGTACTAAATCAATTATTTATTAACGAATTCAGTGCTATTATCAGTCTGTACAAACCTGACAGTTTTGTTGAGACCGACTTGAAGTTGTTTTAACAAGTTGATTACGAAGGCAGGAGTCTCGTCCCTGGATCTCAAAAACTCCACCCATGTGAACCTGGAATAGTCATCGACTATTACCAGAATGTATTTCTTCCCATTAATACTCTGCACTCTCATCAGACCACATAAATCCATGTAAAGGGTGTGTAGAACTTCCATAATGGTGTTAATCGTTTTGTGTTTGTGGGTAGCTTTCCTACTCTTTCCAAGTTGGCATGCGGAGCATATATGACTTTTCTCAAATTTCAACCGAGGTAGGCCTCTTACAAGATCTTTACGAGCAAGGTCATTTAACGTACCAAAGTTTAAGTGATTCAACCGACGATGCCACAACCAGGACTTGTTCTTTGATGCTTTAGACAGTAAGCAAATGGGAGAGGACCTCATCATGTCATCAATAGAAATAGTGTATAAGTTCGTACCACGACTTCCTTTAAGAAGGTTGACACCATCTAAGTCTCTAACGAAGCATGTGTGCTTTCTGAAGGCAACTTCAAGATCTGAATCACAAAATTGACCGACAGAGAAAAGTTTATGTCCAAGTCCTTCTACATAGTATACCCTGGAAATTACACTGTCACCAATGACATAATCCCCATAACCCATAATTGCACCAAAATGATCGTTTCCAAATCTGATAGTCCCGATAAACTTTTTCACAAAATTCCTAAGTCGTGAGCGATCTCCAGTCATATGTTTTGAGCAGCCTGAGCCAAATACCAAAGGACGATCTGTACGACCTGCATTTGAGCAAAGGCAAGAATGGAGATTTAGATATACTGGATCCCCGATTGTAGTTGGGGTTCGTTTGGTTAGAGTAAAAAAGGTTAGATGCCACAAGATTAGGACTATTAGTAGGGGTAGGAGGCCTAACTAAAGGACACTGTCCATCTAAATGGATTAGTCTACCAGTAGGCTTCCATTGTTTGATAGGCAATGCTTTAGGTTTAGTAATCCTAGTTAAAGGGCACTGATCACCTAAAGGGAATATTCTACCAGTGGGTTTCCAATGATAACCTATTGTGGTAAATATCTTGCCTGTTGGTTTCCATGTTTGTTTAACCTGTTTTACTCTCCATATTTGTTTGATCGGGGGTTTGTTGTAAGACTTCAAGAAACGTTCAACACACTTAACATGATTAGAGGAAATAAGGCATTCATTACAAGTCTTGCATAGTGAATTAGAATTCGAATTAATTACAGTACGCTTAAAGCTAATACTAGAATCAACACGATTCTCTTGTTTCTCATTCAACTTATTCATCCTAGAATGGGCTTCTACTTGTTTCAAGGCACTTCTAGCTAGCAAGATCCTATCTTTCTTTGTATTGCTCCTAGGCTTTGACCTGCTAGCTGCTGAGGCACCTTTTACTCCTGTAGAGGGAATTCCAGGAGCATTATTCGAATTTATTTTCTGGTGCTCAACTTGTGGTGGTGTGTTATGAGTTGAGGTTTCACATGGTTCGACAAAATTAACTCGCTTTTTCCTAAGTGAATTGTTAGAGGCATTTTGTTTATCGCTAGGGCCAAAGTCTTTAGGACATGTGCCTATTACATATTCTAAAACCTTCTGGGAGTGTTTAGTGTAACGGAAAGCAGATGCAAGAGAGGTATCCAATGGTCTTTCAACCTTAGCATCCTCTACTATTTCATAAAGGGTTTCTACATTTTCCTTAAGGCATTTGATATAGTGTAGATGCACTTCCCGATTCTACTTGAGTCTAGGGGGAATTGGTTCAACATCAAATGCATACTTTTCAAAAGCATAGACCTTTGTTGTTTTGACATCGCTAGTGACACGTGGCATCTTCCCCTTGAGTTGGGTCCTTAGATTCTCAATTTCATTTTGCAAAGATTTTACCTTTTTAGTGGTTTGGGCACGCGTTACTTTAATGAAGTTAAATAAATCTTGATAATGCAGTTTAATCTTTGTATTTTTAGCTGTAAAGTCTTCTAATTGATTTTGCAAATCAGTGACAGTTTGTATTAATTAGAAATTTTGAGAATCCAGGGACTTATACTCAAGGCGACGATTGTTCTCACTTTTGTTAGCTTTTAATTCAGAGATTTGAGCCTTCAATTTATGGATGGTGTTTTTGTGACTCTGAATCTGATCATCCCGCATACCAAGTTCAAAAAAGACATCAAATTCAGGAACATCTCTAGGTGACTTGGATTTGAGATTATTAACATTTTCTTTAAGATGTTGTTGCTTTAATTGTAAATTAACGTGAGCAACCTCTAGTTTTGAAAAAATCTTTGATCATGGTATCATGATCATCATGTTTAATCTTTCTAAGTAAACAGGAGTTCTTAGATTCAAGTTCAATGACACGATTTATTGCAACATTATAAGCAGTGGATAAATCATGAAATCGAGAAGCAGACAATGCCGAATCAGTAGTAGTATAAAACACATCCTGAGAAATACAGTTAGCAATCAAGTTCTCATTTGTGATGAGGATATTTTTATGTTCAATCTCCCCATATTTTTGATCAATAGCATTCTGGTCCACTTCTGCTTCCATTTCTTCAAAAACAGCTTTCATTGCTCTTACTTCAGTAACTTTCTTTGAGCAAATTGAAAAATGGAATTACTTCCGTTAAATAACAACGTTTGGTTTGTTCAAAAACTTGTTCCTCATTAGTTATTCCTGTTGGTGTACAAGTCTTTTCAAAGTCCCAAAAAAGTTAAGTAATTACATACAGACTAATATTTAATTGACTTGTGGTTGGAAGCGTTCGAGGGACTAGATGGACTGGTGTATTGGAAGGATTCACAGTCGCAGGTGGCATGACAGGCAGGGGTGGGGCATTGGCCTTTAGCTCTTTGGCCTTTCATTTTGCTAGATCCAAAGACTAAAATACTTGTTCAGGGGTTAGCTGGGTCTGTGATGTGAAGGTTGCGAGGAAGTTCTCTTGGGAATAATTAGGTGGTATACACTTGATTCCCTTTTCCACACACATGGGGTCATTCAATTTCTCATGCATTTTCTGCCTAGTTAACTCAGCTAACTCTAGCTCTTCCTCTGATGATGGGACATCTATAGGGTCATGGTCCAAATTAATAAGTTCATTACCCTCATAAAGTGCTGGTTGAGCCACTTTGGCCTTTTTAAGGTAAAAGGGTTCTGCGCACCTATAGGTAATTTAAAATATTGGTTACACAACCTTTTAGGTTTTAACATCATATGAATAGTTTGAATGGATTGATCTTGTACGTGTAACTTGTTTTCAAGTTTATCCTTTAGTTTTCTCATATTTGAAAAATCATTCAGAAGTTGATACTCTCTTTGTTTAAAAGTCTGTTGTAAAGTATTTACATTTTCTTGTACTATTGTTTGACTTTTAATAGAATGGTTCAGCTATAGCTTAACAGAGTGTAACTCCTGTTTTAGTTTTCTTCCATTCGATTACGATCTTGTATAAGTACACGCATTTGATCATCCATTCTCTGTTCCCGTTCTATATGTTCAAACTTAGCACGTTGTTCATATATGGCAACTTGTTCCTTATATATGGCTAGTTCAGTTACTAACGGTTCATGAGGAGTGTGCACATTATTATCAATCAAAACATATGAATTATTTAGAGCCGAAGATGCACAACTTGGTACAACAGAAATGCCATTGGTGGTCAGATATTGTTCATATGGGATAACATTGCTGTTACCCATATGGACACTAGTTGAGTCAATAACATTTGACTGTTGTACTTCATTATGAATCTCATGTTCGTTCTGATTAGTAACACTATGATCAATGGCATTTTCCAGAGTGTGTACCTCAGATAAGATTGATGCCTTAGATGGACCAGCTTATGAATTTGCTGACCCAGCTAAGGACAAATTAGCCATAAATATAGTCTGAGCAGTCAGTTCATCATCAACATCTGAATCAAAAGCCCCACATTCATCTGCTTGGAAAATATTATCCTCATTTAGAGCTAAGTCTTAGACTGGTTGATTATCCACATCTGCATCAAAGGTGTTGCCCTGTTCACCAGCCAGAAAGAGTAGTTCATCTTCATCCAAAACTGCACCATTCTCTTGAGCTTGCATCTGCAACATTTTGTCCTTGAAATAATCAGAATTATGTGGATGCTTCGGCTAAGTGCAGTTCCTTGAAATATGTCTAACCCTATTACAATTATAACACTTGACTGGTTTTCCTTGACCTGTATTGGCATTCCCTGCTCTATTCTGCATGCCCCCAAAACCTGCCGTACCATTTCCTCGAGCAAAGTTCCTCTGATTCTGATTTTGTCAACCTTGAACATTCTGAACCACTATCTGACCATCTTGAATAGTTGCTTAATTTCGGGTGTTAGATGAGGTTCAAAGTTGGTTGTTTGTCTGTGGGAGGGTTGCTCTGAATGATTGGGTGAGTAGTGCAAACTCTTTGGAGAGGGTGTTAAAGATTTCTTTAGTTTGGATGTATCTAGAGTCAAGTGACGATGATTCAGCAAATTGTGAATATGGGATTGATTGGACATTTTGAGGCTGAGGAGGTGTTGTGGAAGATTGATATTGATGAGATTGGCTCTGTGATGGTTGGGAGTAAGGCTGCACACTTGAGATAAAGGCAAGCGGATCATTAGTGGATGGAGTGATTCTTTCAATTATCAGTCGATCTTGAGCAGCATGCTTCTCATGTTGTTTTAGGTATGCATACAGCTGTTCATGATTTGTCTCTTTTAGACCTTTGTTTAGTTTAACTGCTATGAAAAACCTATCCTATTCAGGTGACATGTTGTTGACAAACTTGGAGTTTAGTTGAATATTCAGCATAGTTATCCTGATATTCCTCGTGTCATTGACCAGCTTATGAAACCGAACGTAGTACTCATTGATGTTTTCACCTGGAAGCATCTTGAACCGCTCAAATTCATCATACAACTAAGATTCCCTATCTTCTTTGGTGAGCTCAGAACCTGCCAGAAGCATTTTGACATTGTCCCATATTGCTTTTGCTTCAATGTTGTGATTGATGAGCTTGTAGATATCTTTGGGTAATCCTTGAAGTACAATGTTGGTTGCACGGACATCAGCATCATATCATTTCTTTTCATTATCATTAAGATCATCATATGTACGAGGCCTTTCAGGTCCAAGAAGGACACCTCCCTCAGAGGTAGTTTCGAGTGCATCCCTTATGGTTCTAAGCTCAATGGTCATTGATCAATCGACTGAAGAATTTGCAAACCATTTTCCTTTCCCCTACAGTATAATCGGATTCGTTGTGAACATGATTCGTAATCAGTCCTATCGAGCATAAGAGGGCGGGTATCAGAACCGGCCACTTGAATATCATCTGAAATACCAGACATGGTTGATTACTTGTATTATGATAAACTTTAGATCGGTGCAATGATTAGTGATTGTATGTTAAAAGTGATGATTGTTTGTTGGATTAGGTGATATGTTGTTTGATTGTGATTTGGTTTGGTTGAAATAAGTTAACGTAATGAAGATAATGAAACTTAGGCAAAACGCAGTGAAGAAGCCTAGACAAAACGCAGTGAAGAATGACAATTTTCCAGAGTTACTTTCTATCAAAATGCAATATAGTCTTCAAGCAAAACGCAGTAGAGGTCTTGAGCAAAACGCAGTGATATTGAATCAAAACGCAGTGATATCTTGAAGCAAAACGCAATGAGGTCTTGAAGCAAAACGCAGTGAGGTCTTCAAGCAAAACGCAGTGAGGTCTTCAAGTAGGCAAAACGCAACCTTTAATAACCAAAACGCAGTGACTAAAATGCAAGAGCAAAACGCAGTGACCAAAACGCAACCTCAAATACGACAAAATGCAGTACTGTTGTACTATACAAAATGACAAAACGCAGTATACTATTTAAGGCAAAACGCAACCAAGAATGTCTCAGAGAGGCAAAACGCAACCAAGAAAAATACGAACTTTTTCACCTAAAAACACCTAACAATCACCCTTTTGAACGTTTTTTGCTTGGTTTCTTTTATACAACTTGATCCTAGAAGGTTATAACAGCTATAAAAACACTAACTTTAACATCACAAACGTGAGAATCAAATAGTGTCAAGAAAAAGACCATAAACTTTCAAAAACCAAACTTTTGATCTAAACTAACCAAGAAAACGCACACATAATCTATCTAATCATCCCATGGGCTTTGATAATAATTGTCGTATATTGGATATCACAATACAAGCTTAGGAATGATGAGTTGGCCAAATTTCTAGAGAGAGAAAATGACTAGTTCTAGAGAGAGAAACACCTTTTAGTGTGTATATGATAAATTGAACAACCAACCGCTTCCCATGGCTAGAAAGGGGTATTTATACAAGAGTTTTGTGCCCCTAAGTGGGCTATGGAGTGGGCTAACATGTGGATAAAGACCCGGCCCAACACCATAAGTTATATGATTAATATTAAGGCTACGAGCTAACCTATGCTAGACATTACGCGGGGTGACCGAGTCTTTTACATGGATTTTCATAATCCTAACATTTATGTTTATCAGTTTATACTTGTTTACGTGCTTTTGTATGCGACCTATCATTCAACTGGATCTAGTGATACGTACCTGGAAAGAAAACCCTTTTAACAAATGATTCATCATGTATATCTTATATTGTGTATATGACTGGTTGTTACTTTTGCACAAGAGCAAGATGAGCTAACAACAACGGTATCTAATTGAGAGTGATTTAGATGACTGTTAAAACAAACATGTACGAATTATATAAGGCATAGTGTTGTTTGTGTACACACGATGCTAGAGAATAATCAATCCTAGTTAAAGTAGGATTTCATCTTTTATGATAAATCTACTAACTAGATATGCTCAGCTAAGAGCATTGTTGCATTACACATTAAAGAATAAGAATACTTTATATTTTAAGAAACTGTAAAGATGACTGTCTAAGATAGGTATGTTGTTGACTTCAAATACCCCATTAAAGGTACTGTCACATTTCCATACTATGATACTTGCAATAGTATGCAAATATACATACGACACTCATCATATCATTCAAATCCTTCACAAATTTGTGAATTTGAAACAAGTATTCAGAAAGTTTACTCAGATAACTATTTAGCTGTCTTGTAAAGAAAGAGTTGAGAATGTTGGAAACATTGGACTTCAACTTGCTAATTAGTTTCATGCATATCTGTTTTAGTATTTGGATAATTAGGATTGTAAAACAATTTTTATTTTCTGATGAATAAAATTACTTGGTATTTGTTATTCATTCATATAATAATTGTTATCCTATATTTGCATGTTTAATCCTTGAATGATTTTATCATTCTAAATATGTCCATTGTCGGTTAACAATATGGGAATATTGTTATGTAAGGCAAATGTGAGTGTTGGTTATATTCTTTGAATATACGGATTGTTCCCGCCAAACTCATATGTATTCACAAGGGTTGCATATTGGATACCCCAACTTTCGAACATTTACTTTTGGATCCTTGTCATGAGTAAAATGTCAAAAATGGTTTAATAAGTCATCCTTAGACTTGAGATACAAACAAGTTCTGTATGTGTGGATATCACTTTGTGATTATAGCCAAACGTTGTCCTGTGATATGGTAGTTATAAAAGCTATTTTTCGGAGTGAATGTGAAGCAGCATCCACAACACTTGTAGTCAACAAAGGATTTGTTCCTCCACATTATATGTGCAGAATGATACCATGGCGCCTCTCAAGAATTAATCAGATAATTGTGTGGCCGCACCCAAAGGGTAATTTTAAGATGATTCTTCATTACATTTGGTATATCTGAATTAACTTCTATAACGAGAATCTAAATGGTTAAACTATATAGAATGAGTTAGGATCCATATCCATGGTTTAACGGTATCTGAACAAAGGGATGATAAAAGCAAGTAATAAATAACCATTAATAAGCTGAGATTGTTCTTGAAACTATTATCTCAAGTATTTCTAATCTAAAGGTAATTGTGTGTGTTTGCTAGACGTTGCCAATTATCAGTATATCTGCAAGCCTGCTACTCCGCCTCATAAGTGGGAGCTGTTGGAATTTGGTAGTCGGTTATGCAAGTTATACGTTAGAAATACGTGATCCTATTGGGGGAACACACGTTAATACACGAAGAGTATGTTTACTTCACGAAATATATTTAAATAGTCGTTAAATTAGTTACTTGTTTAATTAATTTAATGTACATTCTAAATATAGAACCGATGGACTAAACCCGAACCTCAAGGAGTGGCTTGTTTAGCCGAAACTCCCCAAGGTTCTAGAAGGGGTGTTTGTGGCCGGTTATAGGAGGAGAAAAGGAAGGAGAAAGATTTGTTTTAATTATGGGAATTATACTAATCTTTTCCTAAAAGAATTAGGGTTATTGGGTGCATATATAAACACACCCCATATCCCTCATTCTTCATTCTATCTTCTCCCAAAACACTAAATAATTCGGTGCTTCCCTCTCCCCCAAAACCCACGAACCGAACCTTAAACCCTTTAGGGTTTTTTGGTTTTCTCACCTAAACCGCCTACCCTAAATCGCTAGATTTAGGGTTTCGGCAATTTAACCTAAACCGCAGAATTAGGGTTATTCCCGTTTTGCTTGAACTCCTTGCTTGACAAATTTAAGATACGCGTAGTGGTTGTTTAGTGATTCCTCAAAAGTGACGAATTAGGGTTTAAACCTTTTATTAAAGGTTGTTTGGTTCGAATTCAAGAAGAAACGCAAGGCGTGCGTTTAGTTTTGAATAACACGTGGGTGTTTGATCGTGAGGGTAAGACTAGCAATTCTTACATACTTGGTTGACGTGATTGTGTGAGCAACCGTAGAGGCGTTTGTTTTAGACGCTTTTGTATTCAAGAATAATCGCTAAAATGTATGCTTTCCTTATTTAATATGTGTTAACCTACTTGCCATAACTAGATCCATTCCGCTGCGCACTTGTGGCTAAATTGGTTAGCTAGATTTATAAATCCCAATAACTTTTTGTGGAATACTGGTTAAGCTAAAGAAAATTTTCTTAAATTTTGTTTATTTAAATTCACAATATGCCACGAGCATATTTGTAGACATGAATTAACATCAAAAATATTTTCGAGCAGATATGGAATAAAGTGAAATATACCCGTAACGATATTGCGATATCAATATGAAATGCACGACATTATCAATACGGAATGCACGACATAAATCATTATTACAAGTATTTAACATTATTATTATGGCGTCGATGATTGTTACAAGCATACTAACTTAAAGGGATACGATAATTATTATTTTTATAACGAGTCAATTATTTTTCAAGTTTTACATTTGTTTATAGTTTTGTACTTTTATGTCATTTTACACCTTGTAACTTGAGTTAACCGCTACGTTACCAAACACTTTTACAAATAAAATAGATACAACTTGCAGCTTTTGCTAACGGCTTACAGTCTACAGCTTACGGCATTAAGCTTAGAGCTAGTTTTGCCAAACATACCATGTTTCGTACGTGCAATTTTAACAACCGCATATATATAATGATTGTATATAGATCATTTTAAAGTTATGTATATGATATAATTGTTTTTAAGGATGCATAATCCTAACTTACAGAGGATAACTTGATTATAATTTTCTGAGAATCAAGCTCTAAACCTTGAAAAAATTTCTGTGTGATATTTTCTCAACAAAGTTGGTTTGTAAAAATCATATGCATACATTTTCTGACTGTTGTTATATACACCATCTCAAGCTGTTCAGATTTGGAATTTGAAACTAGCCAACTGCGCAATGCTTTTTGTGTGCATAGTTATAATTCTTTCTATGGCTACGAGTAGTTAAAGATTTTATCCACATGAATGGATTTTTTGTTGTTGTTGTTTTCTTGTCTTTGTTTTAATGTTATTAATTACTGTTATCTGATATTCAAATGCTCACTAACTCAGCAAACCAACAAGCTTAATCATGGGCAAGGAAAAGATTCACATCAGCTTTATTGTCATCGGCCATGTTGATTCAGGAAAGTCGACCACAACAGGTCACTTGATCTATAAGCTAGGAGGTATTGATAAGCGTGTGATTGAAAGGTTCGAGAAAGAGGCTGCTGAGATAAACAAGCGTTCATTCAAGTACGCTCGGGTGTTGGACAAGCTCAAGGTAGAGCGTGAACGTGGTATCACTATTGATATTGCATTGTGGAAATTTGAAACCACCCGTTACTACTGTATAGTCGTTGATGCTCCTGGGCACTGTGCCTTTATCAAGAACATGATCACTGGAACCTCACAGGCTGACTGTGATATTCTTATTATTGACTCGACTACTGGTGGGTTTGAAGCTGTTATTTCCAAAGATGGACAGACTCGTGAACATGCTTTGCTTGCTTTCACTATTGGTGTCAAACAAATGATATGTTGTTGCAATAAGGTAATTGCATTTACTTACATTTATTGTATATTATAAAATCAAAAATTTTGATTTAGGGTTTATAAAAATTGAAAGTGTTTAGATGTTATATTTTCTTGAGGGTTTTTGTAGACAATCATGTTAGTAGACTAGTGTTAGCTCAAATTTAAGTAAATCATTGATAAGAATTGATCGAAAGAGGTGTTTTGGTTGCGTGTTTATGCCCAACTGTCGAAGGAGAAACGCGAGGGGACGGCGGGGGACGTGCTTAGGTGTGGTAGGGGTTGATGGGTGAGGAGATATGTCTTAGTGAGGGAGGACAGCTGATATATATCTTGAGAGAGCGTGTGATAGGGGTAGGTGTTATGCGTGGAATATATGCTAGAACAGGAGGTGTCTCAACTGACAAGTGTAAACTTATGCTCGTAAGACTGTCTAAGTGTAAGGGCAACTGTGCCAGTACGTGAAAGTAAAACAAAAAGGTTTAACCTTTGAACATTAAACATGAAGACTAGTGATTTTTAAAGGTGAAGACAAAGTGTTTGATGAAATGCGTGTAAAAGACTTTGGTGAATTTTGGAAGTTCAAGACTTGAAGACTTAAAACACGAAGGCTTGAAGTCCAAAACCGAACCACATGAGCCAAAGCTCATGGGTCGGTCGAACCAAGACAACCGACCCTTACCAAGGTCGGTCAACCTAGTCCAACTGATCCATAGTGGTCCGTCGGTCAAGGTGTAACCGAACCAAGGCTAGGTCGGTCACTATGGTTCAACCGAACCAAGGTTTGGTCGGGTACCATGGTTCGACCGAACCTCCTCGGTTGGTTAACCAAGTGTAACCGAACCACCTTGTGCCACTTAAAAGACCAAACGCACCCTATTGGACCGGTTAAAGCCCAGTATTGTTTGGCCCGATATTCAAGCTCACCGGTCATATTATTTGACCCGGTTTAAAGGCCCATTGGACCGAGACCAAGTTTGACTTATGTTTAACCCTCGTTTCACGGTTGACCAAAACGATAAATATTTTTCACAAACATTTTATTTATAAAAACACTAAAAGATTCAAAATTTCAAATATCAAAATAAAAGGGTTTTAAATAATTCAAAAAAATTCAAAATTTTAAGTGTTCTAAAACTAAATAACTTTTTCAAAAAATATTAATTTTTTTCAAAATCACAAAAAAGAACAGAATTATTTAAATGAGGATTAAAACAGATATATATAACTGTGTAAATTTTATACGATTCTTAATATCTCATAAAATTAATATCAAAAACCTTGAACTTAGAAGATTAGACCGTTGACTTAGTTTGACCATGTCTATGGATTTTGACCGTTGACTTTGACTGTGTCGTTGACCATTGACCATTGACTTTGACCGTTGACCAAGTTTTACTTTCTTAATCATGTGGTTATTAAGTTCTTTTGATATGAAATTGATTATGTTTCTATGAGAATGAATACATGTTCTATGGTTATCTGTGATAATGTCCAAAATAGTTTAATAAATATTTCTATATCGAAAGACGTGTCAGTGATCTACGTTGCATCCGGTCTAGGATATTCTCTTACATTGTTAGCATTGTTTGGGTTGCATCTGTTTGAGAGTATTCAAAAAGCGTCGTTAGCGGCTTAGTGACCATCCGTTTTAGATATAAGAGTATTTCAAAATAAACTATCTTTCTCATTTAAATGTGTTATAATTGGATATATCTCTCGTAAATTTCACCACAGTGCACTAGGGTATTATTTATAATACTCATGCTCGATCTTCGGATTTAGCCCACTATTGAAAAGGATCACTATACTAGTACTTGTACTACGTGTGGTTTTCTCGAGGCACTTAATCTCATTCGAGATGATTTTCCAAAAATAATAGTAACGATGTGTGCATATTTTATAAACTTTATTGCTACAGATTTTTACACATCATTATCTATTAATTTTCATCATAACATAATGACTTTGCAAACTGAATTTCTAAGTCAAAAGTTCTTTTGAGTCTACTTTGAAATCATTTGTCTAAGAGCTACTGATAAATCAAGATGGTTATTAAGGCTGTTATCACCTAAAAGCTAATAATGTATCCCTTTAGCAAATCAGTGTATCTTCAGGGTTCATAGTCACTTGATTAAAAGGAAAACTCACTCTCATTCGAATCAATTGTTTTTTGAAAAGTTTTTATTACATACAAATGATGCTATTTCTCTAAAGATTGGTTAAGATGAACACTTTTAAAGCATGAGAAAACTGAATATTCTCGTTCATTCTTCCATCTTTTATCTCGTAGAAATAGTATCCAAAAACTTAATGTTAAGTGAGAATAACAAAAAAAAAACGAGAGATAAAAATCATATGTGAAAAGAAAAGAGCATACTCTTTGTGTCAGCAAAAGCATGAATAAAGGCACATGAGAAAGAAAATGACATAAGTATGGACAAAAAGAAAAGCCCGTCCCATACAAACAGACAGAGAGAATAAAAACAAAAATTAAAAGTAAATGTGCTTAAGTTTGTATTCATGTGAAACTAATCAAAGTTCGAATCTTATTCTTAGAATTCAACATGTCAAAAACAAATTCTCAAGCTGACATTGCCTCTGAAGAACAACTGGTTCTACGTGCTAATAAAATTGTCATCAAGAAGAATAATCAGCGTGTCGCTTCAAATTCACATATCACCGATACAATGTTGATATTTGTCGTTGAAATTCTAAGACACCACAAGTTATACAAGCCGGTTTCCTTAACTGTAACCGTATCGATCATCTACCTACACCATTTTGGACAACCATCAATCACAATAAAACAACCATACATTCACTTTCGAATTATACACTCATACTTTAACTCTCACACCTGGACTACTCAGAACTATATAGTAGATGCCTCCTCCTGATCCCAACAACACTTATACCAAACCTCCCTCAGAAAACCAAATTCTTGGATTCATTAAGACACTTGATTATATAAGTTCCTAAACAAAGATGATGCAGTTTTCGAAAATGTCGCTACAAGACTGTCATCAACCATGGTGAGAGCTATTATGAGTGTTCTCAACAGAAGTATTACGGGAAAAGACTCAAGCTGGGACACAGTTAGATTTCCAATACTTCAGATACTTTAGGGTATCATTCACTCTGCCAATTTGGACTTCGCGTCATTAATTTAGGAAGAATTTGAATGCCAATCAGTTGAAAGATCGCTCAGATCATCAAACATGTCTAAGCTATTGTACACCCGCTTCACCAAGCCTATCATTAACCACTTCCCATTAAAAAACAAGAGTATTCCTCGCAGATCAAGTTCCAAGTTGCATAGTTCACAAGATGATCAACCCATAACCAAATTGTCAAACACTATTAAAGGTGACTACAAGTTTGGAATGGAGATTCCCGATACAATGATCATTAATGAAATCAAGAAGTTAGCAGGATACAAATTCTATATGGCTAAGAAAGTGAAAAATAAGAATGCTAAAACTGTTAATGAACCAGAAGAGAAACATGTATCTCCAGTCAAAAGGGGAAGAAGAAAAGGATTTATGTGTTATGGTGATCAAGTAGTGAATGTCCTCAACAAACCCAAGAAAGATGTTTTGCCAAGGAAAATAAGATCTCTTACTATCGTAGAAGAAACAATTGTAGGTGACCTTGAAATTTCCTTCATCATTCAAGAACCGCGCACTCAACGACGTCGAAGGAGTCAAGTGATAATTGACAGCCAAATTGATGATGCTGTTGTAGAGACGTATGCTGAGTGGGGACAGAAACTCAAAGGTCCTGTACTCGAAGATCCTGCAGTTCAGTCTTTACTAGACCTACAAAAAGGATCCAAAGCAAGCATAATTGAGAGTTTAAGGCACAAGAAGCAAACTGTTACAGGAGAAGGATCGAGTAATGCTCACAACAAACACTATGCTGATTCAGATACTAATAGTGATGCAATACTCTACTCGTCATGTTCAGAGGAAAGTGAAAATGAAACTGATGATGCTGACGATTCTGATATGGATTTATCTATTAACAATCCAAATAGAGTTTGGATGAAAAATAAAAGTATTGGTAGGTGAATAGTTATTTTTATTTTTAATTCACTATTGCCCTTATTATACACCCATAAGAATATTCTTAACATCCAAATTATATACAAAATTTAAAAAAGATCTAAAAAATAAAATAAATAATTACAGGAGACCTAGAAACCGACCAAACAAAAATACAAAAACGTATCAAAAAAAAAAACCATTAAAAAACTGAAAGTCGATATCAAAATCCAACGCCATAAAAAACAACACATTCTTCAAATCAGCTTCCTAAACGAATAAAATAAACACTTTACCATTACGAAATTGATCCATTCATCAATAAACAACACCCAAAAAAACCTGTATATCTGCCGGCATGGCATAGTACCTGAATCAATCCGTCCACAGAAACACTCAACTCCACATATCTTAGTCCCACGGTTACAAGTTCCTCATTGGATTTCATTTAGAATCTTGTGAATGAAACACCTTATAATGAATTGATAGATTTAGTGAGTAATCCAGTGTATACTGATGCTCAAACAACCTCAACGGTAATTTAAACAGAGGGAAATCCTGAGTTAACAAGCTACATATCATGTGCATCCGAAGTACCACTTGGTACACATTTAGATGTTCAAGCAAAAACAGTTTTATTGCATGAAATGTTTCCGGATGCGAATGCACATCATAAACCATCTCTACCAGCAAAGAAAATTCCTTATAATGCAACAACTCCCCAACCAAGCTCACTCTAAGCCAAAGCAAAGAATCTGATGCAAAAGGCAAAAATAAAATATGAGGAAGATTAACTTCAAGAAGGCAGTCACACAGAAATTCAGAGAATATGATCAGAAGCTGGAAGCTGTCACAAATTTCAATGTTTTTGAAGCATTTAAAAAAGTTGTCCAAGCTAAAGTTCTGACAGAAATGAAAAAGCTTCTACCTACTCGTATCCCGAAGGCCGTTGCAAACTATGTTAGGCCTCGTATTAACACCTCTGTGCTCGATGTTATGAAAAACAACCAAATCAGTCTATTCACCCAATCATCCACCTCCACTGATGATCTCTCATAAATGGATATAAAGTTAAATCTGCTGAACTGAATTTACGAGAGCAAGTCAAATATGACTCACCATACTAATCAGAAGCTTTATGACACTTGATCCGTTCAAACTATACCTTAAAATATATAATATAATGAAATATAAAATATATAGTAAGAATAGTCTAAAAGCAGAATCAATGATACCGAGAAGTAGTATAGAGCTTTCCCGGGTCGTAAATCCCCAACGAGGCTGGAATGGTAAATCGATACGATCGAAGATTTGAGTTTGAAGGAAGGAATTGGTTTGGGAAGTTGAAAAAGTCAAATTAGATAATAGCGGACTAAAACGTTTAAGAAAAACCTAAAAATTATGAAATTAAACTAGAAAACGAAGGCCCGAATCCCGAACAAAAGGGGGAAAACCTAAAAACTTTAAAAATAAGCCTACGAAGAAATTTTTGCTTCTAAACTACTCTATGGACCAAATAACGAAGAATGAAAAAGACTAGACCGAAAACGGAGTTCGTTTGACCCAAAAACGAGTCAAAACAAAATCCCGTACCCGGACCCGTTCTTTAAACGATGAAAAGTTATAAAAATGACCCTACGAAAAATTTTATATTTTTCCTACAAACTAGATGACAAAAGAAAATTTTCTAAAAAAGCAAAATATTTTTTTGATAATTTTTGTATTTTTTATGAATTAAATAAACTTTTAACTAAATTAAATTATAAAAAATATTAAACGATTACAAAAAATTCTGAAAATTTTTCTAAAAATACTTTACAACTTAAAGTTCCTACGAAAAATACCAAACACCACACAGCTTATGCAATAAGCTCCGAAAATAAGCTAAACAGCTTATTAGCCTATTTGGGTAAAACGTGTATAAATACCACTGCCCTTGAGTCTATAACGAAAAAGACCCAAGGGCGCAGTGGTAGAGTGTGTGAGTAAAAGGGGGTTTGTATCGAGAGGTCCCGGGTTCGAGTCTTGCTCACCCGGGTCTCTTGTCTTACCCCTTTTATTTTTTGTTTTTAAAACTCTAGGGTAGAAAGTGTACAAAACTAAACTGAAGGGTAGGCGGGCAAATTATTAACAATTTACACTTCTATGAAAACGGGTAACCCTAAACTATGGGCAATGTACAAAACAGACCTCGCGAACATGGCTTATTTTTTTAGCTTATTAAAAAGTGAGTTTTTATCCAAAAACCAACACTACAAAGTTTTAGAACATCTTATTCTAAACAACATTAATAAAGACACTTTTGACTTTTGTCAAAAGAATAAGCTATAAAATAAGCTTAAAGGTGACAGCAGCTTATAAAGCTTTAAAGCTAAAAATGTTAGAGGCCTTTTTTGGACTTAAGGTCGAATAAGCTAATGACAAAGGCAAAATACACGCATAAGGAGACTCAAACTAAACTTAAATAAGCTTAAAAGTCTAAAGGCTTAAGGCCTAATAAGCTGTAAAAAGCTTATGTGGATAGAAACTTAAACAAAGAGTTTAAAGGCAAGAAAAAAAAAGGCTTATCTTGACAAAAAAAAACTAGGGAAGAGGCCAAATAAGCTAAGTTACTCCTAAACTAACCTAATAAGCATTAAAAAACTTAAAATCTATACCTAAATAAGCTGTAAAAGCCAACATGAAAAATAAGCAATCCTATACCAATCCTAAGCTAAAAACAGTCAAAGGCTGAGTTTGGGCTTAAGAATAAGCCAGCAAATAAGCTTTTCAAAAAGCTGAAATTCAAGGAACTTATTTAAGAGCTTATAGGCTCTTAAAATAAGCCAATGACTTGAGCTTAAATTGGCTTAAACACCAAGAAAAAGTGGCTTAAAATCTCCCCTTTACACCAGGGGAGATTTAAGCTTAAAGCTATGGGCTTATTTGACAGCTTGCTAAAAGCTGTCAAATAAGCTCTAAACAATCAAATAAGCTTAAACAGATGGAGTGTTATAGCCAAGGGGCTTGTGCACCAATTTTCAGCTTTTAAAACTCAATTTTACTTGCTTATTTTTGAAAGTGAAAAAGGTGTTTGGGGCTTGTTAAAACTGTGGCACTAAGAACCTTGGTGATTTTTGACTCACAAAGTCAAAACACCAAGGGTTGTGGCAGCTTGGTTTTGACACACAAAATACACATTTTTTTACCTTTAACTCAAATTCACAAGTGCTTATCCCAATAAGCACTTGGGGGGGGGGGGTGGGGACTTTAAAAGTCTCACAGTTTCAAAGAAGGTTTGTATACTTTTGAAAAACATTTTCCAACTAAAAATATTTTAAAAACAGCTTTAAAGTAGCTTAAATCTTGTGCTTAAACTGACTAAGTGACCTTAACCCAAAGTCAAAACCCTTTTGACCCGTTTTTAGGCTTATGCCAAACACCCCTTTAAAAACTGATTTTGGACTTAAAAGCTTAATAAAGATGAAATAAGCTATGAAACTTGAACACGAGTAAATAACATTAAGTATAAAATACTGAATAAGCAAAATGCAACAAGTAATAAGCACTGGAATAAGCTAAAAAGTAAAATGACAGTAAATAGGCTAAATTACACTAGAAAATTGAAAAACTTGCACAATGGAAATTCAAACTACAACACCTATATTTTCTTGACTAATAAGCTATAATAAGCATAAACAAGCATATCTAAAAGAAAAATAAGCAAAAATAAGCTAGAAATAAGCTAATGCTAAAAATGACTTTAAAAGAGGAAAATGAGAACTTACAAGACCCTTTGCTCTAAACAAGGGCAATTAAGCTGTTAAAAGCTTGTTCTACAAAGCTCCAGCTTAGTGAAAAATAAGCTGGTATTGTCCATAACCTAATCCAAATTTGCTTAATCATCCAATTTCACAAGCTTTGGTATTTTTGAGTGAATTTGTGAAGTAAAGTCCAAATTTTCTTAGCTTATTGACTTGTTAAGTTAACCTAGCTTACTAATAAGCTGTTTAGAAAGCTTTTTGGTACATAAGCAATTAAAATAAGCATTTGAACAGTGGAACATAAAACGGGTATAAAATTCCAAAAACTTCAATTCTTCATAAATTGATAAAAACAGTACATGGAAAGGTAAATAAGCAATAATTAACTTGAAATAAGCATAAATTAAGCTGAATAAAAAAAATGATTAACTAAATAAGCATAAGATGATTTTCGGCTAACACTATTGCTCTATTTATACTACCACTAAGTCTTCAGCTCTTCTCCTTTGTGCTTCTTCTGTGAGAGGACTCAATAAGCAAATCCTAGCCCTTAATAAGCCTTGTGCTACTTTAAATTAATCTAAGCCATTGATTCGGCTTTTCTTTATGGGAAAATGGGGGATTGCCAGCTTGGAAAGGGGTTTTTACAGGTGGGAATGGTAGTGGAGGAGGGGGAAATTGCTTATCCAAGAGAAAGGAGAAGAAACGATGGGTAAAAGTGGGCTTGTAATCCCGTGAAGTGTGTACCATGTTTTTGGCGGGAAAAGAAGTTGGGAGGGTGTTGATGGTATCAACAGACTCCATCTTTGGCTTTTTGGCAGTTTTGGCCCCTTTCTTTCTTTCCTTCTTTTTTCTTTTTTATCCCTTTGATAAAACTTTGGGGGTTTGGCAGTTTTGGCCCCCAAAGTTTTATTTCCCTTTTTAAAATCAATCTTCTTGATATAACTTTGAGGATTTGGCAATTTTGGTCCCCAAAGTTATATTTTATCTTTTTCTTCATAAAAGTCCTTGTGTTGATTTTTCTTTTGTCGGGTTTGACTTTGACTTTGACCAGTTGACTTTTATGTTGACTTTTTGACTTGATTGACTTTCCGGCTTTGATTTGGCTTGTCTTTCACAGTCTTTTCCATTCCGAGTCTGGTTTTGTCGTTTTGGCTTTGTTTTTCGTCCTTTTCTTAGTTATCCGTTCCTGCACAACACAATTAGCAAAACAAGCATATATTTGGCATTTTAAGTCCGTTTTTGGTTATTTTAGCTCGTTTTTAAAGGTAAAAGGTATGTGTAATTAAGCACATACCAACACTCTATATGAATCTTCCTATCTAGATCATGATGCACTTAATGCTCAAGATGCAGATCCATCCTTCCACATGGTCTCACGATAATCAAGATCCTCCCAATAATCGTGAGAGTGAGAACTAGAAGAAACGTCGAAAGGATGTCGGCGAACCTTCTTCTAAGGCGAAACAAATCTCCCATGGTTCATGCATAAGTTGACACTCCTGTCATTCAACCCCTAGACCAAGAAGATGAATATGTTCAGATTCATCCCAATCCAGAATGGTTTCCAAAGAAGTCGGGGTCAGCTAATGCTAAAAGGAGAACGACATGGTTTGATTTACTCTTGAAACCATATATTGATGAAAATGAGAATCATATTCTTGGACCATCTACTGTCATAATAGCAAAGAAGATTAAAGCAATCATCCAGAAGGACGAGCTTACAATAGCAGATCTTGAAGGTGCAACACTAGAAAGGCTAAAGCAGTAGTACCAGAATGATGTAGAACTCGAATACCATGTTGACCAACTCAAAGCAGCAGTGTTAACAGAAGCTTAGTGGAACAGTGATGAAGATGAAGTGTCAAAACCTAGATTGTTTGAACGACACATGTCCCAAAAATACAAAACCACACCCTGTTTCTACAATAATGATTTCTACTACCTTGTATGTCTGAGCACGAAAGAGAAGTACACTACTTCTATCACTAAGCACTATGCTGCCAGATACTACAAACAAGGTATAGAAGATATGATCTCTGATAGATGGAGCAAAGAAACTCATCGTTACATCTTTGAAGCCCTTAATGGTATTTACTATTGGGAAGATAGCAGAATTGACTTCTTTAAAGCAGAAATGAGTACCAGAACTGAAGGAAACGTCTACTCAGATTTAAGGAAACATCTACTGTCATAATAGCAAAGAAGATTAAAGCAATCATCCAGAAAGACGAGCTTACAATAGCAGATCTTGAAGGTGCAACACTAGAATGGCTAAAGTAGTAGTACGAGAATGATGTAGAACTCGAATACCATGTTGACCAACTCAAAGCAGCAGTGTTAACAGAAGCTTAGTGGAACAGTGATGAATATGAAGTGTCAAAACCCAGATTGTTTGAATGACACATGTCCCAAAAATACAAAACCACACCCTGTTTCTACAACAATGATTTCTACTACCTTGTATGTCTGAGCACGAAAGAGAAGTACACTACTTCTATCACCAAGCACTATGCTGCCAGATACTACAAACAAGGTATAGAAGATATGATCTCTGATAGATGGAGCAAAGAAACTCATCGTTACATCTTTGAAACCCTTAATGGTATTTACTATTGGGAAGATAGCAGAATTGACTTCTTTAAAGCAGAAATGAGTACCAGAACTGAAGGAATGTCTACTCAGATTTAAGGATCAAATCAGTTATTCGTATTGTAGTAAAGAAGAATTGGGGTTATGGTTTTCTAACATCAATTCTAGTCAGGAGATTCGATCATAAAGAGTATGAGTTTAGCTACGCAGATCTTCCTAGACTTAGTTTAAATGATGTTGAAGATATGTATTTACTCCAAGTCTAAGATAAACTTTACCATCTCCTATTGGAATTTGTGAAATACTTCAACATTGCAATTTTCCTGTTTATCAAAAGAGTCATGATTCAGAACAAGGTTGAAGATTTCAACTAGGAGTGAAAAGTTATCAGTAAACTCTCAACCTCACCAAACCCATGATGTTCTTTAAAGTAATCAACCAAAGGATACCATTCACAATGAATGCAACACATAAAGGGGTTGTGTATCTCAATCAAAACAACATTAAATCCCTAATGAGGCTAAGTAAAGTGAAGAAATTATGTGATGGTACGCTTGTGAAGATTCGGGAGAACCTGATTGACATGGTGACAAAGAACAAATTGGGTAAGGTCGACAAAAGGTTGAAGGAAAGAGATTTGACGGACGATGATGTTGTGAAATCAAACGAGATGATTGACAAGATTGACAAGATACTCAAGCGCAGAGAGCAGCTTAGGAGGCTAGAGGAGTATGTTGGAGGAAGACCCAAGACTGTTAATCCCCGTACTTTTGTAAGGCCTAAGTAATCGCCCCTTAGGGGGAGATTGTTTGAAACACATAAAGTGGTGTATTCCATGGCCATATCATTCAAGATTAAAAAAAATATGGATTTAATATGCAATTGAAGGGAAGACTGGATGTTGTAATAAGTAAAACCCTAAATTCTGCCTAGTCCCTCCTTCTTTATTATAAAAGAAAGGCTAAGGAAGGGTTAAGGGTTGGTGATTTCCTCTCTCTTAAATCTAATATTTCTTAATTTCTCTCCTCCTCTCCTCTCTTCTACTCGTCACCCACACTCTCTCTCTAAAACTTTATAGTGTAGTATTTTGTATGATAATTGTTATCGTATGAGATATAATCAGGGATCTATGTGTTTTTCTTATAGGTTTGATTTTTGATTATGTTTGTTAGTCATAATATTCTGTTTATTATTTACCTTGCATTGTTTTTTTCTTGTTGGTTCTTATCTGATATGTTTTTCTTTTGCTAATCATCTAGTTGGACCTGCTCTCTATTATGTTCCCTTTTTTATTAATTAATTATGCATTAGTTTTATGTATGCATGGTATAATGTCTGTTGATGATAATATTGATGATAATGCTTCTGATAATTCAAATGGAAGTGGGTCTTCTTGTCTTAATCTAGTATTTGGTAACCTGTAATTTTTGCATCCTAATGACTCGAGTCCAACCCCTCTATGACAACTCAAATTTCAAGTTTACTTTTACTTAAAATATTGAACAATTTACTTTGAATACGTACGTACTTGCTTTAACTTATAACCGAAGAGGTTATCCCGCGTACTATGAAAAACAACTATAAGCATAACCCAACTTTAGACTAAGTTTAGTCTACATATATTTAGTACATTACCATACTCACAAACATATTTTACAAGTCATATAAACTTACATGATTTTGCATGCATGCATACACTAATTTTCCAATACTTCACCACCTTTCATAAACTTACATAACTACACATTCTGCTTGCAAAAACTACACAAATCCCCCTTAAACCTTCTAGAAATCGGTTCATATTAGTAATAATACAACAAATATGTTTTACAAGTTACAAACACTGCACTACCATTTTAATACAACCATGTGTATAGTGTAAAACACTATTTCCCTCTTCCCCCTCCTTATGCCATCCAACTTACACCACCCAACTCCCATGTAAGAAATAAGCAAGAAAATATAGAAAGAAAATAGGAAGAAGAAAGAAAGAAAAGAGAGAAAGAAAAGGAGTGTTTGGATTGCTTGCAATATTATGAAAATAACAAATGAAAACAACCAACCCTTCTCCATGTGGAGAAGGGGATATTTATACCTACTCTACTTAATGGGATGCCTAGGTTTATCTACCAGGCCGGCTCGGGTTTTACTTGGGCTTTAGCCCACAACCACGTACAAGGCCAAATATGTCCTTTTGGTTGCTTAATATTAACCTAGAGTAAGACAAAGATGCCCAAACAAGGCCAAAATAAGCTCGAAGATAAGCTGGTTAAAGAGGAAATAAGCTGTAAAAACTAGATAAATAAGCTACACACTGATGGAGAATCGTTTAAGCTCGAGTTTGTTTAGAACTTATCTAGGATTAATAATAACAAAGATTGATATAGCACAGCGGAATTTAAACAAAGAATCAATGTTATTAAATAAGGTTTTACATTCATACACCAAGCCCTAATTCTATTTGATCAATATAGAATGATTACCTAACTGTAACAGGATCAAAGACACTTTGATCTTGAGGCTAAACCACATACTCTAGATGTCTACATCTTTTCTTGTGCACACAATCACACACATAAACTATGTCTAGGGATCTCTTTATATAGAGAGTCCATCTAGACTTACAAAGGAATCTTAATTGTATTAGGAAACTAAATCTTTTCCTAATCTTTGATCTTTATCTTTTAAGCAAATCTTTTTGAAACTTCCATCTTTTGTAGAATTCCATATTGTTGACTTTGATCCTTTTGTTTCATTATTTATCCTTTTGTATTATCAAATCAATAAATCCCAACAAATATGATGGTGAGGAATACAACGTTATATCCTTAAAGATCTATTTCCTTTTAACGTAATTTATCCCACTGATTTAAAATTAGATAAGGGCAATGATAATGATAAAATTGATATTGAACAATCTTTGGGGGATTTATCTGGTGAACCATTACCTAATGTAATAAAAAATGATACACAAGGGTCAAATAAACTTTTGGAAACAAGTCATGATACAAGCGGTAAATTTTTCAAAACTAATACTTTTATCAAAGAATTAAGTTTTAACATCGTCACTTGTAATTATCTTATCGAAGGGATGGTAATAAATCTTATTAAAAATTTATATGTGCCATTTGGAATCTGGTTCGACCCTACGTTGTTTTATCAGGACGGGGTGAAGCTAGTACAAGTCTAATTTAAAGACTTTTATGTAAACAAAAGTGTTTGCGGGAGACAACCCATAATGAATTTTGTGTTTTCTGTTATTGAGTCTGTATTCCCAAGTTATCAATATGACGTATTCAACCCATTGGATACAGCGTATCGACCTAACCTGGACATTATCCAATATTTTACTTTCGCATTTTTATCCCTTTATTTGTCAGTTCAGTCTATACGGCATATTTGTTGAACGAATACAATGTATTACATGACTCAACTGTACTTAGGATTTTTAACACACGTTTTGATACGGTGTATCCGCCTCATACCATATGGCATTTCGACTTCCTGTATGCTTTTTAGGATTTTTTTTCTAACCAAATGAATACATCGGAGATGGAATCGCATTTGTTTTCTCATTATTGATACATGAGCTTGCTGAACAAAGTAATGTTATTAGTGGTATGCTTTTTTTCTGGAATTACTATGTGCATGTTGTTCGTGCTAGGATCCAAAAGATCTTGCACACACAATTTGGCTCTTGTTGAGTTGATTTAAAATATATAACAATAAAATAAATAACTGGAAATTAAAAGAGTTAGAGATATCAAGAAAGAAAACACCTCGCGCCGCTACCCTCAGTTCACGTCAATTACTATTGTTATGAAGCACTTTACTGTGCAATGTTAAACTATGATTTCTTTACGAGGTTTCTCAAGTCGATAGACTTAGATGTGATATTTAGTATATCCTATACTCCCTGCGATTCTGAATCAATCCCAAATCATCAGGGAGGTAGGTTATCCAGGTTGCAGTGATTAATACCAACTATTCCCAAAACATATCTAATAATCTATAAAGGTTATTAACCCTCTTTAAAAGAGTTCGTGTGCTTTTTAAGTATATAAAGTGATAAATGCGGTGACCGGTTAGTTCCTACACCAGGTAAGGAGTTAGTGATCCTCCCTAGTACCCATTGGATCCCATATTGACTAGATAATCTAATTATGGGGCAAGCTAGGTCCAAACCACCCGTACTACCAAAACCCAGGGTTACACGATAGTCAAGGAATATCTAACGAAACCATAATCTAACAGGAAACAATCATAACAAAAGTAACTTCATAACTAGGCCAGCACTTTAAGTGCTTAGCCGCTTATGGTAACGAAAACACAGCAACAAATAGAAGAAATCATAGATTGAGAACTCATCATTATTACAGTATTCGTATTTAAACGATTAAATACAAAAAGTAAGTAAAGTGTGATCTCCCTTGGACTCCAGATGGAATTCTTTGAAGGTTGGAAGCCTTTGTCACCTCTCCAACTGGATGTGGAGGAAGTGATGTCGGAATAACTTGAATGAGGCCTCTATTTATAGGTTTTGAACCTGTTACGGCGCAACCAATAAAGGTGTTACGCCGTAACCATCATACACGGCATTCCATATTTAAGCAGTTGTTACGGCGTAACCAGATATGGTGTTACACCGTAACCTTCAAATAATGTCCATAAGTACGTGATCTTCATTCCATATTTGTGGATCTTCATGGTTACGGCGTAACTGGATAGGGTGTTACGCCGTAACTCTAACTTTGTCAAGATTTCCTTCCAAATATATGGTTACCGTGTAACTAGATATGGTGTTACGCTGTAACGTTGTCCTTGATCTTCGTACTTGCTTAATTTATGTTACGGTGTAACCATTTTTGGTGTTACGCCGTAACATTCTTCAGAATTTACACTTTAAATCTTTTTTCCCTTGTTTCTTGTCACTTTCCTGCATTACACCTGAAAACTAAAAAATGATAGAAAATATCTTGTTTTCGAGTACTAGTGAAACATTTGCAGGTAATATAGGGGGTATTTTGCCACCAAAAAGTATTAAATATTTGATGTTATCAAATATCCCCCCACTTGACTTCTGCTTGCCCTCAAGTAGAACCTGTTAAAATATTTCATAAAAAGATTTCTCGAGAATAACTTTAAGAAATGAATTTATAAAACTCTTATGCTAGAAGACATCAAAGCCGAACACCTCACGAAAAGGGGATAAAAAGTCACTCATCTCTCCACTAGTCTAAGTGTTTCATTTTCGGGGTGATCGCTCAATTGCACAGTCATAACATGTATTCTATCATAAGCTTGAAAAGTACACAAATTTGCACCAGTTAGAATTAGGGTCTATAAAATTCTCAAAGGTAACAAGGGTAATATGGTTTTAAAGGGTGATAAAGGGGTTATGATAGACATGGGATACATATTTAATGGTTGTTAATAAAAAACACAAAACAAATAGTCAAAAATAATCTAAGGTTGTCATAACTAGCTACTGTCCATCCATGGGTCCAAGAGTTTCAGTCTGAAAATATGATCTTCAATAATGGGCTACTAGCTCTATTCTTTATGAGTATTGAGATGACTTGATGTAACAATAGGCTACTAGCTCCATTTTACTGAGGTGTCTTGGTGCAATAATGGGCTACTAGCTCCATTTTTTTTACTTTTGCACCATCTTTACATTTTTAGCACATGGGTGGCTTTTTGTTGCACCCTCTTTTCTTTATTTTCTTCATAATATGCAAATGTCACAGGAGTTTATATCTTTAATTATTGCCCCTACAACATTTGATATTATACGCACACCCCCCCCCCCCCCCCCAATTAAGATAAACAATGTCAAAAGTGGTGATACATGAGGGGTCTTTATAGATCATAAGTGATTGATTTTCCACGAATGTATATAATTCTCGTTACCATTCCCCCCGAACCATGGACTTAAGTAGCCAGAAATTTCAACACAAAGAAAATTAAGACTACAGGGTAGGCTAAGGTGAAACGGTGTAACGAAACATATAAAGTAGGGTGAAAACATAAATTGGCTTGACAAGGGTGATCTAGGGGTATCTTGTACTAATAATGAGTGCAACAAAAGGGTTTATCACGGATCTTAACTATGAGGTCGACAATGTCAGTGTACAAGTCGAATAAACGCACACATATAGGCTTTTTGGGTTATTTCCTAAGTGTTGCCTTCTTGAACTCTCCCATTCCTACTAATCAATTAGGTCTCGATGATGTGCAGCCAAGTTCTAAAGTCTACAATACTACCGGCACACTCATATTTTTGGTGGGATTTTTTGAGTCATTATGATTAGAAACGGAATGATTAGATTAAATCTCACCAAGTAATAAGGGGTATTGTGCATTCGGCAAAGATTAATTCTAGTTATTTAAGAAAAAAAATTTGTCAAAATTTTAAAAATTGCATAATTTTCAAAGAAAACTTAGAAAATCCAAGGATAAATCATTACCGTCAAGTATTAATTCTACTCCCCCCACTTGATTTGTACAATGTCCCTATTGTACATTTAAGAAAATTAAATAAAAAAAGAAGAGTAGAATTAAGACAAGAAACTCCCAGAGCTTTGCTTTGAAATTTGAAATTTGGCGAAAATCTTTAGATTATTTCCGTCTTCTCGCAGGCTCTTTATCCCCTGTGATCACAAAACAAACCAAAGCATAAAATCGTTCTACAAGAATAATGAAGTGTACATGAAATACAAACCTATCTCACTTTCGTAGGAATCACGGCCGCATTTAGCATATGCAACAAACCTTTTAAACTACTTGGTGGCCAAGTAGACGAGTTTAGTCTCGTGAGGGCTTCCAAAGAACATACCACAAAGTCCATTTACGTATACAAGGTTTAGACATGTTTAAAACTTTAATTTTTAGGATTTCAGAAGGAGGTTACGGCGTAACCATAGTGGTTACGTCGTAATCAAATGGTAAAAGTTTTAAGTTTTAAGGTGTTACGGCGTAACCTTGAACTGGGTTACGTCGTAACTTTAGTGGTTACGGCGTAAACTTAATCTGTTATGCCGTAACTGCTGCAATTTCAGCAAAGTTGCCAAATGAATATGAGTCGAGTCGGTCTCGATAATTGCCTCCTAGCTTCTGTATTCTACAAAATAAAGTAAGAAACATGCAAACCAACTAATGCAAAAAGAAATTCTATTAAATAAAAGACGGGTTGTCTCCCGACAAGCACTTTTGTTTATTACCGAGTCTTTAAATTAGACTTATGCTCATTTTATGTCATCCCGTCATCAATACATCCCTGAATCCAGTCTACAACTTCCTGATCATATTTGTACTCGTCTCCCAAACTAAGGCAACCTTTGTTAAATCCCTTAATCTTTATTTCAGGCTTATGGATTCGTTTTTTCTTATCCTCGTCACTGACTTTTAACAGTGGTCCCATTGTGTTATGTTGTTTTACCGTTAGTTTCCTAAAGGCTTTTTCGGCTTGCGGCATGTGAAATATTGTTTTATCATTACTGATTTTAAACCAAAGTGTTCCTTTACCCCGGTCTTCAAACAGAACCTCGGTTAACCCTTTTTCCACAAATTTACTAATGTTTTCGAGGATGATGAAATCAACTAAAAATTGGTGGTTTCCTATGAACACACGTAAATTTTTAGCAAGTCCTACCATGTTAATTCCTGAATACATTATCTCATGATTCATGATGGAGTTATAGGCTTTTCTGGATATTATATGAAAAGGGGTTTGTGGTACGAAATAGGGGTTAAAACTAACAAACCCTATTTTGTAAGAAAGTTGCAAATTATCAAGGCTGTGTAAATGGATTTTGTCACCGCTTTTTCAAAATTCGGTTGTAGCTTTTTATTTAGACATAATCCCTAGATCTAGGTCATCCCACATGTCGTCTATATCAACAAATTCTTTTAGTCCTATGCTCATTCTTTAGTCAAGATCACATAGCGTCATACTAAACTCTTTCTTGTCTTTCACTAATTTTGATGGTGAGAGTGAGATTATATCTTGGCTTCTGTGTTCTGGTGATAAGTAATTTTCAAAGTCCCTTACCTTTTTGTTATTCATGACTAATTCTTGTGTTTTATCTACTTCGTTTATAACGTAAGTAGGAGAAATAAAGGCAGGAGATTCTTTCTTATTGATATTAAAAACTATTTGATCATTTCCAACTCCTAGGGAGATCTTCTTACCGTAGACATCAATCTTTGCATGAGCAGTTGCTAACATGGGTCTGCCTAGGATAATCGGGATATTTTCATCTTCCATGATGTCAAGAATGATGAAATCAATGGAAAAAACAAAGTTACTAATTTTCACTAGAACATTTTCTTTTATCCATTTTGGAGACTGCAAGGATCTATCAGCCATTTCGATAGTCATTTTAATTGGTTTCAAGCTCCTAAGTCCTAATCTTTTGAATAAGGAATAGGGCATAATGCTTATACTTGCCCCTAGATCAGCTAAAGCATTACTCATGGAGTGGTTTCCAATAATACAAGGAAGAATGAAACTTCCTGGATCAGTTTCTTTTGGAGGAAGTCTATTTTGACGGGTAACGGAGTAGTGTGTGGGTGATTCTTTGGTTTCATGAGAAACTACTTTTTGTAGTTGTTGTTTTGGTTTACCATGAGTTGTAGTTGGTTCCTTATTTTCCTCAAGGATGCGCTTTTTTACTTTTTCACCAAATGTCTCTGTTTTAAGTGTTAGAGTGTGCTTAGGGTAGTGAATGGAGATTGACCTAGCAAGGTGATTTACTTTTTGATCTAGCCTTTTTATTGATGAATCATGATTCTTTAAACTTAGATCAGTATTTATCATGATTTTCTTCATCCATTCATTTTGGATTGCTTGTCTTTTGCTAGATTCCTTCAGACATTGCTTGAAATTGTCTTTGAGGTTAGTTGGACGATTTCTAGATTCAGTGTAGGTCTTATCATAGTTGATTTTGCTATATTTTATCATTTTTACCTCAGCATAGTAACTTTTTCTAACATCATTCGTATTTAATTTGCTAAAATCAACTGTTAACTCCTCTATTTAGTAGTTTAAAAGTTTCAGCTTTTCGGTGATAATATGTAATGGGTCAGGGGTGGTTATGTGATTTTCCTTGCAATGCCATTTATGCGAATGTTCGACCAGCTTTTGGATTGACTTTAATGGGTCTGAAGCCGTCAACCCAGGAATGAGACCGTTTGCATCGACAGTTCGACGAGTTTGGATATTTAATCCATTGTAGAAGGTGTTTACCTTTTGGTGATCCTTGAGATCATGAAAGGGACACTTGAAAAGTAGGTCGTTATACCTTTCCCAAGTATCGAAATGAGATTCTCCATCTTCTTGCTTAAAATTTCGGATTTCACTCAATTGCTTGAATATCATCGCAGGAGGGCAGAATCTCCCGATGAAGTTTTGTTTGAGATCACTCCAGCTCTTTGTACATTCGGTCGATGTTCTTTCGAACCATTTTTTAGTGATTCCTTCCAGAGTTGGAGGAAATACTTGTACAAGAGTAGACACATGTGCGTTAAAATGCTAGCGATCTCAAGCACATTATTGATGTGTTCAACAGCACTATAGGTTGGACATCCCGAGAAGGAAATCTTACGTAATTCCCTTAGAAGTTGTCCTTTAATTTCAAATGTTGAGTCATCAGGACAGGTCAATCTTCTTCTCGTATTTTTCTGATCGAGAGCTAGGTATTGTTCCAAGGTTAGGCTTTCAATATCTACATTTTCTGTATCTGACTCGGATGACTCAGATTCGTAGAAAGTATGGATGTTATCAATGGGTGCGGACGAAACCTCTCTTCTTGCTCGAAATTGTCTTTCCGGATTAGAAAATGGAGTAACCGTTCCTGCTTTGCTTCTTCTTGTTCACATTTTAAAACTAAAAGTATTAGCTCCCCGGTAGCGACGCCAAAAACTTGATGCGTATTTTCTTTTAAAATATATTTTTATCAAGTTTTAAATTTATAAAACTCGATCTACCTAATGACGCACTAACAGGAAGAGAACCCG
>BQNB010003913.1:0-28472 GCA_026074375.1 Tanacetum coccineum | reverse complement strand
TTACTAAGTTTTATCATGAGTCGTCTTAGAGTTTTATGACTAGTTTACGGTTTCGTTACTTGACTATATTAAAAAGTGAAGGTATATTTGAAATCTCCGCTGGGAAATCTACAACTTTCATTAAATAAGTTTCGGTTAAAAAAACGTCGTTTAAGTAGTTAAAAATAGTGCTAAACATATGCGGGTCGCAAAACTGCTTTCCAGACTTAGAATATATTTGAGTTATTTCAACTGCTAATGTTGGCGTGTTCAGACTTTAGAATCAGTTTGTGGATTCGTTACTTAACGTTAAAACAAAATAGGAGCACGTTTGAAAACTAGGCTAGGTCTATTACAAATTACTTTTTATAAGTTTTGGGGGCAAAGGTCGATATCGTAGTCGAAAATGGGGCTAAAGTAGGAGGCGTTGGTCTTTCTGTCTGCAGTATTAACAGCGTGACAGCAATACAAACTTTGGTTCTTGGTGGTGCATTCGTTTCTTAACCATTTTTAGTAATTCGAATTTCTATATGGAGTTCACTAGGTCAACTACACTTTATGTTTTGTAAGTTTCGTGGGCCGAGGTCGTTATCAAGGTCAAAAATGAGGGTAAAGTGCTGGAATCTATCTCTTCTCTCATTTGCATTTCAGTTTGATTGAGCGTGTCGCGGACTACCAACAGGTTATTAACTGTTGAGCACGCGGACAAACACTACTAATTTGGATTCAATTTTTTGAGCTTGTTTTCTCACCTTTTTTTGTTGACTCAAATTCCTATATGAAGCTCACCATGTCGTCTATAAAATGCCCCCAATTGTTCGCCCTACGCCCTAGCCTAAGTGGGTTAAAACAAGGCTTAAAGTCGGTCCAGTGGGGTTGCGTTACAAAAGCATTTGACAGACTTACACCTCGAACTTTGAAACCTTATAACTCTTTATTTACATGACGAAATTTGATGAATCCAGGGCAAAACGATCTTAGACCTAATCCTATTTTTGAAAGGTAGCTAGTTGCTAACTCGTCTTATATGCTTAATGTTTAAGGGTAACGGTTAAGGTGCTTAGAGTTACTTCCACGCATCGGGGTAATAATATGGACATAGTCTACGACACAACAAAACTCTTCTTATACCTACCCCCCTCAACTATCAAAAACTATCGCAAATAACCCCAACACTCTACGTCATCCCACCAACCTCCTAAACTCACATATACTCAACTACTTTCCTACTTACCTCAAATCCATGCCAAACAACAGATCCCCTCTTAGGTGACTAGTAACGTGTTGTACACCTCCCCACCCCCCCCCCCTTCGACCCCCTCACCCCCCCCACCTAATAGTCCCACCACCACCACCCCCTTTGTAGTTTTGGTTATCTAACCTACAAGAGCTCTAGCCACAAGCATACAACTATTCTACCAAACTCTCTAATTATGCCCATGTTTCATTTTCCACTCACACGCTTTAGGTAGGTTTGGTAGTCCCCCCCCAATTCGTGTTACATCAGAAAGTGGCAAAATATGTTTTATTTTTAACAAGTTTAAGCACACAAAACTATGGGCACCCCACCCCCCCCCCAGGAATTATAATTAAATGATTGATGGTACTTAGAGATGACTTACTCACAAATGCATGGGGTGAGAGAGTGCCTCAAAACTTAACCACTGATGAAACCTAGCTCCAATATCAAAGAAACCCTATGGAGCGAAATCCTTAAGTGGACTTGAAAACAACACCCCTTGAACCCTTGCTTTCTCTTTCTACGACCAAAAACACACCCAAACAAGAAAAACACACTAGTAATGTAGACTAGTGGACTTAGGGTCTTGGGTAGGATTGGGGATAATGAAGATATGAAAATTTGAGTGTGTGTGTGTGTCGAATTTAATGAGCAGGAGGAAGTATATGTGAAAGTTGAAATCCTTGAGTTGTTGTGAAAGTATGGTACTCAGCTCATGCATTCTTATAATCAAATAAATGGATAAGGGGACTAGTCAAAACATACTCACATGTATGTGTAACACTCATTAGGGTAAGCATCTTGTCACAGTGAATAAAAGTTGATTACTATTTGGGGTTTGAAGAATTCTAGGCGTTGGAGTGTTTCCCCACCCCCCCCGCCCCCCCCCCCCACCCCGCCCCCAACGCCAACAACCCCCCCCCCCCCCCCCCCCCCCCCCCCCCCCCCCCGCTGCATACACTAATTTCGCATCACATGTTCTTGGGAGTTTATAAAGAAAAGGGATGTGGGCTTTTAACCATTGGACAAAAGAGTTATATTAGGATAGGATTCTTGTTCCCTCTTTGGTTAATTCGGTTTGGGAGAGCTAGCAATGAGGGATACACGATTTTTTTTGTGGCTAAGTTGTAGGGATTTTCACTTTTAAGTCTTCTCTAATTTTCTTTACTCATATACATTGAATTTTTGGGCTCACGTGATATAGCTAATGCTATTTAAATGTTCTACTATACGAATTAAAGTAATGTCTAAAACGAAATAGTAATGGAAAATTTAAAATGATTAGGGATTTGCATAGGCATTGAGATATACACGCGCAACATGCCCAATAACTTGATAGAATAATTATATTACGAGATTATCGAAATCGGAATGTAACCTGAAAATGCGGGGTGTTATAGTCTCCCCTGGTTAAATGAGCCTTGTCCTCAAGGCTTAAGACGCGGCACTTGACGACGGTGCGGTCTTGGTGAAGAGGTGTGGATACTTCTGCTTGAATTGATCCTCACGTTCCCAGGTAAACTCAGGACCTCGTTTAGAGTTCCATCTAACCTTTATGATGGGAATGCGACTCCTCTTCAATTGCTTGATTTCATGATCCATGACTTCTATTGGTTTTTCCATAAAGTGGAGCTTGTCATCAATGCGTAGCTCTTCCAACGGAATCACAAGTGATTCGTCTGACAGACACTTCTTCAGGTTTGACACGTGAAACGTGTTATGAACTCGGCTTAACTGTTGTGGTAGCTCAAGTTTATAGGCAACAGTTCTGACTCTCTCGATCACCTTGAAAGGACCGACATATCTAGGGTTTAACTTCCCCCGTTTGCCAAAACGCACAACTCCTTTCCAAGGTGAAACTTTTAACATGACTTTGTCACCAACTTGAAATACCATTGGCTTACGTCTAATGTTTGCATAGCTCTTTTGTCGGTCACGAGCGGCTTGGATCCTACTTTTGATTTGGACGATCTTCTCGGTGGTTTCATGAATTATTGCAGGACCAGTAAGCTGAGCATCTCCAACTTCTGCCCAACATACGGGTGATCGACACTTTCGTCCATACAATGCCTCAAATGGTGCAGCCTTTATGCTGGTATGGTAACTGTTGTTGTAAGAGAATTCTACTAACGGTAAATGTCTATCCCAACTATTTCCAAAGTCTAACACACAAGCGCGTAACATGTCTTCCAATGTTTGGATTGTTCTTTCACTTTGACCGTCAGTCTCGGGATGATAGGCCGTACTCATGTCCAATCGAGTTCCCAATGCCTTATGAAGTGCTTGCCAGAATAGCGAAGTAAATCTACCATCACGATCGGAGATAATAGATACAGGTACACCATGTCAGGTGACTACTTCCTTCATGTAAAGCTTCATTAACTTCTCCATGGGATCATTTTCCCTCATTGGTAGGAAGTGAGCAGATTTCGTAAGACGATCAACGATCACCCAAATGGTGTCATAACCGTTTGCCGTCTTAGGGAGTTTAGTGACGAAATCCATGGTGATTTTCTCCCACTTCCATTCTGGAATCTCCGGTTGAACTAGTAAGCCAGAAGGTTTTTGATGCTCTGCCTTGACTTTTGCACAAGTAAGACACTTGCTAACATAAGTGGCAATGTTCGCCTTCATGTTAGGCCACCAATACAACTGCTTTAAATCTTGGTACATCTTGTCTAAACCCAGATGAATAGAATATTTTGACTTGTGAGATTCGTGCATGACTAGAGTCCTTAAGTCGCCATAACACGGTAACCAACTCCTATTGTTTAAACATATGGTTCCGTTCGTACTGGGTTTCAATCTTTCCTTTGTAAGGTCTTGTCGTAGCATGCCCCCAACATCTTCAGTAGTGAGGTTTTCAGGTTTTAATGCTTCGGTTTGAGCTTCTAGGATTTGTCTAGGAAGATTCAACCTAATAGTCATGACTAAGGCTCGAACTCTTAAATGTTTAGACCATTCTTTCCTGCTCAAGGCATCAGCGACAACGTTTGCCTTTCCCGGGTGATAACAAATGTCACAATTGTAATCACTAAGTAATTCCAACCAACGCCGTTGTCTCATGTTCAACTCTTTTTGATCCAAGATATGTTGTAAACTCTTGGGGTCGGTGAATACGGTGCACCATGTTCCGTATAAGTAATGTCTCCATATTTTAAGAGCGAACACCACAGCTCTAAGTTCTAGATCATGAGTTGTGTAGTTTTTCTCATGATCTTCATCTGTTCGAGAGAGCCATAATGCCTATAACTTTCATTTTTTGCATAAGCACGGTACCAAACCTTATTGCGAATCACATCGCAATAAACTGATGAATGATTCTGATCCTTTAGGCAAAGCCAGAATGAGTGCGCTACACAGTTTTTGTTTAATCAATTGAAATGCGGCTTCCTTCTTCTCTCCTCAGTCGAACTTCACATTCTTCTGAGTCAGCTTAGTCGTTGGCTTGACGATTTTGGAAAATCCTTCAATGAATCTTCTATAATAACCGGCGAGTCCTAAAAATTGGTAGATCTCTGTTGCATTTTTAGGAGATGCCCAATCTTTAATTAACTCAATCTTTGCAGGGTCTACATGGATGCCTTTGCTATCTATCACATGTCCGAGAAATTGTACTTTTGGAATCAAAATTCACACTTGGAAGAATTGTAGCGTACAAGAACATCCTCCTTTGTATAGTAGCTTCCAAGATTAGTTGAGAGAATGCTCAATTCATGCTCTTCCTTGTTCCTTGAATGAATTAGTATATCATTGATAAAGACAATTACAAACATATCCAAATAAGGTTTACACACCCGGTTCATGAGGTCCATAAATACAGCAGGTGCATTTGTTAACCCAAAAGGCATCACTTGAAATTTATAATGCCTATAACGCGTCCTAAACGCGGTCTTAGGAATGTCTTTTTCATGAACTCTCAACTGATGGTAAGCTGATCGTAAATCGATTTTCGAGTAGACACTCGACCCTTGAAGTTGATCGAATAAGACATTGATCCTAGGAAGTGGATAACGGTTCTTTACTGTTAGCTTGTTCAGCTCATGATAATAGATGCACATACGGAATGATCCATCTTTCTTCTTGACAAACAAGACCGGGGCTCCCCAAGGTGAAGAGCTGGGTCTTATAAATCCTTTGTCGGATAGTTCTTGAAGTTGTTTCGCCAGTTCTTTTATTTCTGATGGTTCCAATCGAAAAGGCGCCCGTGCTACAGGTGCAACACCTGGTACCAAATCAATTTGGAATTATACTTGTCGAGTTTGGTGGAAATACCCGCAAGTCCTTCAGAAAAGAACTTAAGGAAGTCTCAACAATCGGCACGTCCTCAAGTCGCTTCTCCTCCGACTTGTCTTCGGCTTCCTTTGTAGTGATGTGTGCCGAAAAGACGTCACATCCCTTTGACAGATACTCTTGTGCTTTAGTGCACGAAATGATATTCAGTCGAGATTCTTTCTTTTGGTTGTTTCTGTTTCCTTGAAAGATTAACATTTCTCTTCCGAAAGGAACTCGCACAATCTTCTTGTCATAGATGATCACTCCATGATGCTTTGTTAACCAATCCATTCCAATAATGGCATCAAAACTACCGAGTGGGACCGACATCAAGTCGATGTTGAAATGGTGGTTCATGAAGTTTAGAGTGCAACTACGAATTATGGTGTTAACTCCTATGATTTTCCCATCAGCTAATTCTACATCATAATGACTTTCTAACATAGTGGGGGTAATGCTAATCAAGGCACTAAAGGTATTAGATACAAAGCTCCTATCCGCACCAGTGTCAAACAAAATTGTAGCATAACGGTTGTTGAGAAGAAACGTACCCGTGATGATGTTAGAGTCTGGGCTAGCATCTCTTCCTCCCAAAGCATAAGCTCTTCCTTGAGCTGTGCCATTCCCATTGCAATTCCTACGGTTCTTTAGCTTTGGACAATCTCTCCTCATATGTCTGGTGTTACCACATTCATAGCATCCTCTAGCCTTCTGATTCTTGTTGTTGTTGTTAATGTTGTTGTTGGTATTGGCCCGACAATCAGTGGTAGCATGGCCATACCTCTTGCATTTTCCACACTTGGGTGCACATTGCCCAGTGTGATGGTAGTTGCACTTGGTGCACAGAGGTAGGTCTCTAGTATAGACCTTCTTTTTGCCAGGACCAGCAGTGTATGCCTAGCTACATTTTGCTTCTTGTGGTGTTGTTGTTGGTGATGGTTTCTTGACGAATCATCAGCCTTTCTTTTGTTGTCATTCTGTCTTTCCACATAGGTGCAAAGTTTCTGATCCATCAAGTCGTTGGCCAACTCGATAGCAAAATCAAGAGTCTTAGGTCTTGCAGACATGACATTCCCATGAATGTTATCGTGAAGTCCACTGATATACTTATCAATCTTCGCGGTTTCATCAGCAAGAAATTTGGTGCACATCAAGGCTAATTTTGGAAATGCTGAGTGTAAGCTGCAACATCGTTTCCCCTGACCTTAAGATTCCATAGTTTAATTTCAAGCTTCTTGATTTCACCATTTGGATAATATTTGTTCGTCAATTTCTTCTTGAAAGTCCCCAAAGTCATAGCATAGGGCCAGCATCATACCTACGGTTCACACATGACATATCCACCAGGTATATCAGCATCTAGCAAGTGCAGGTAGCAAACTCACTTGATTTTATCAATGGGCACAACCGCTAATGTGGATACAGATTCCCATCTTTTTTGACCCAGTGAAACAAAGCCCTACAATTTCCTTCAGTTCCTTTGAAATTTAAGGGTTGGCATTTCATGAAGTCGGGGTAGGAACAGACACGTGCAGGTTGCACAGGTCGTCTGAGTCCTCCACCCGAATTGTGGCTTGCATCATCCTGCGTGTGGGTAGAGTTTCTTTGGATTGCGTTGTTTGTTCCTTTTCTTGTTATAGGCATGATTCTAATAATCACAAGAATACAATGTACGTAAGATATAATCACAATGTCGATATAAATGGATATGATAATAATAATTACACCACAACACCATGGAAAATGAATAAAATGGGATCAACCATAACATCATACATCAATGTTTCATAATATAATGTCGAATCATACATGATTTGTTTGGATACAAAATGACCACAATGATCTTAGTTCAGAAAATGAAAATACTTCCTAGAGCCTATTAGCTGGGATTTACCCATAAAGCATAATAGACTATACAAGATAGCTAGAAATGAAAAGTACAACTAACAGCTACTAACGGTGTCCTCCACCCGTAATCAATCCGCTCAAGCCTCTAGCACATGGTATACATGACTGTCAGACAGCATCATCCTTAGCTCTTTGGCGCTGCCACTCCATATGAGTCATGTGAGTCTCTAGTGTCTCAAGTTACGGTAACAATGCCTTGTTCTGAGACTCGAACCTAAGGTAAGCCTGGCGTACCTCATGCAACTCTGTCTCGTAAGGAGTCCTCTGACCTCTCACTACATCAATCTCGAGCCTAATGTCTCTGCGGTGAGTCCGAGCATCATGAACTAGTGTATAAAAGATCTCTCTCTCGTTGCGTGCGAACCTGTGCCTAGGTAGCTCACCCTCAAAGTGACGTTTCCTCTATTGAAGTTCATCATCTTAACCAAAGAAGCCTGTAAGGCTCTAACATAACCAACATCCTCTGCTCTGTCAGCAGCTCTAGCAATAGTCCGGGCATCATGACCAGGACTACTAACCAAACCCTGTCTTGTCCCAACAGCATCAACAAAAGCATACTGACCTCTAGATGCTCTAGCAGCAGCAGCAGAAGAACTCTTTGCTCTATCACAACCAGGTAGGGGAGCAGTAAGTACAAATCTCCTCCGAGGTGGCATATCCTCCTTGGGGATGTCATCTCTCATACGAATCATGGCTGCCCTATGACCCATAGTGCCGATCATAGTAGGTATAGATGTGGTGATGGAAATGAAGGTGATCCAGCAGTAAAAGCATCAATAAGTGCCTGGGTAGAAGCGGCCATGGGTGGCTGAGGTCTAACAGTTATCCTTGCTCCACGGCGTCCAGGTGATGGTGGTGTAGCAGCAGTCTCATCCTCCTCAAATGGTTCAGTCTCATCAGAATCCTCAAAGGGCTCATCCTCCTTAGCTTCCTCATCCTCAGACTCATGCTCCTCACTAGGATCCTCCTCGGGATCCTCGTCATCATCCTCGCCATCCTCAGGCTCATCTGGATAATCAATAGAATCTGCATCAGTATCATCCTCCATCGAATCCGAGTCAGCCAGGAATCCATGTAACTCAGCGTCCTCAGCAGCAGGCTGATCCTCGACTGGCATGTCCTCCTCTGATGAGTCATGGTGCTCTAAAAGATACAGTGGTACATGCTCGTCCAACTCCATAGGGTCCGATACATAAGGAGGTGACAGTGGGTGTGCTTGCCCGTGTTGAACAACCTCCTCGTATGGGTCCACATTCGGGATCTCGCCAGCATTCACGAGTGGAATACCCCATGCTGATGGCTCGCTTGAACCAGAAGATACGGATGTATAGGTAACAGTGGATGAGGCGTCGTCGGAAGACATGGCAAATCTGTAATCATAATATCAACTTGTATAAGTATATTATATAATACCATTGGTAATATACGTAATGTATTATAAACACGTATATAACTTATGTAAGCACTTAGTATAATCAACTAATGCTAAAATGATGTATGGCATGTAAGCATGTATGCTAAATGTAACTAAGTAATGTATGTCCCTTTGAAAAACTTTTGAATGACATAATGTTGAAAACAGTTATAGTCCAAGTAAAAATGTTTGACTTGATTTTCTATAACCTTTGCTCTGATACCAATCTGTAACACCCCCAAAATAGGCCGCAGTGGATTATGATGTTCTGGGGGTATAACTTCATAGATCAATAGCACAAGATATGAGAACGACCATTATAAGGGTCGTTTAAAATCAGATACATTGGATTTCGTAAATGGTTCGATACAAAAAGCTCACGGGCTTAACATAATATCTTAGAAAAGTTAAGATTCACAACATAACAGGTGTTCCAAACTGTAATGTCATCAAATCTTAAGATAATGGACTTCAAAGACGACCATCAAAGAATCTGTGACTTGTACCTTATTGACCTGAGAGAAATGTTTAAACTGTCAACATAATGTTGTAAATTTATAGGTTATAAATTTAGTGAAGCGAAGCAAGAGTTCTCCTGTAATAGAGTAACAAATACAATATCACAAAAATATATTACGAAATGCACTAAGCTCATGACACCGAAGCTAAACAATGTATGTATTTTAAATACACAAATAACTTTGCCCAATGTAGATGTTCAACCCGTAACATCCATGAATCCAAATGGTATACGTTCGTCGTTTTCGGCCAACCAGTAAACTAGCAAGCGCTAAACTGCCCGAATGGGGATGTTAATCCTAAATAGATCTATTCATAACATTTGTGCTCACATAATGCAATTAACAATTACATCTATGCAATTAACAGTTCATGATATGGGCATAGTGGGTTATAGCTACTTAGGCAAACTCGTAATATTTGAGTTTAAAATGTACTTGCATCCATATTGTAAAACAAACATGATCTCATCCTTGAGATTTGATAAATGATTGAAAAAGTATAAAAGTGGGGACTATAAACTCACATCAAGTAATGACAACATAGGAGTGAAGTAGTGGCTTGAAAAACGATGCAAAAAGCTTTATCCGCAACCTATAAACAAATAATACATATTTACTAAATGGAAGAATAATATAAACACTTGCAATCTCGTCCCTAGCGTGTGCTTGAAGTATAATTGAATTTAACGTTATTTGAAAACAATGTCTCGTTTTTAAAAGTGGTCAACTCTATTGTGTCAACGTGGCTAAAATATAAGCATATAGTTTACGACTTTGAAATTTTTAAGAAACTAGGTCAGTGTCCTTAATTCATTAGTTAGGTCAGCCCTTGATTCGGTCTCTAAGTGGGTTAATTAATTAGTCAAAACGTTGACGTTTTACTTTTGGAGTAAAACTTATTTATTACTAAGTTTTATAATGTGTTGGCTGGAGTTTTGAAATTAATTTTAACGATCGTAGTTTTGTACGACATTAGCAAATAAAAACACATTTGAACTCTCAGCTCGGTCGTTTACAATGTTCGCCTTTTAATTTTTGTCTAAAAAGGTCACTTAACGTGTTAAAAATTGGGCTAAGATGTGTGCCTTGCAAATGCAAATTTTGCACTTAGGAAAAATAATATGTTTCTTTTATTTTCAGTGCACGCTGATGGCGTGCCCCGAGTTTTAAGGCCAGTTCATGATTCGTTACTTAACACTATAATAAAATAGAAGCACGTTTGTAAACTAGGCTAGGCCTATTACGAATTACTTTTTATAAGTCTTGGGGCGGAGGTCGTTAATGTGGTCAAAAATGAGGCCAAAGTAGGGGGTCGAACTTTCTGTCGACAGTATTAACTGCGTGACGGCAGTATTAACTTTGGGCCATGATTGCGAGCCCGCTTCTTAACCGTATAAGACGATTCTAATTGCTAAATAAGGCTCGCTATGCTGGCTATGAAACGCCCCCGCTTCCTGCCCTAAATTCCAACTCTAATTGGGTCTACAGTGGGTCGAAAGGTGAGGGTGTCGCAAACTAAGTGTGAGCATTTTTTTTTAAACACATGGCAGTTGTACAAACTTATGATCAATTTACGAGCTTGTTACTAAGACGTTATTGATGGTTTAAATTTCGGAATGCAGATGGTCATGCCGACTAGAAAAAGCCCCTAAACATCGACCTTAGCTCTTAGTTTAATTGAGTCGAATAAAGGCCTAAAATCGACCTACCAGGGCTGTTTTAAAAACAGTGAAGCAGGACAACTATACCCGATTTCTTTCTACCTAAACTACGCATCTAAGTTATCTATGGGCTGAGGCTTACACTCAATATCCTAACATACTATGGTCCATGATTTATTAGTTGTTTTACATGTTTCATAAGAACCTTTACTGTTACTCGAGTGACATAACAGAAAGTATCCAACTGTTTTGTTCTTTTATTTAGAGGGGTTCAGGCACACGACTATGACATGCAAATTGAATATGAATAATAGATTAACTAACAAAAAAAATAGCTCACAATACTCTTGGATGAACGCGAAAAAGAACTTGGGAATGACTTGGCTATTGCGTGCACCCAACCGAACCCTAGCTTCAAACCAAAAGAAAACCCTAATTTCGCCCTAGTGCCAACTCGATAGTTCTCCTTGCTTGCTGGGACTTTGATCAACAGAAGGCTTGCTAGTGTTGAATGTGGTTTAGTGTTTGTGGAAAAGTAATGGCGTGAGGTTGAGTTGTGCTTGTATGTCGAAACCAGGAAGACAAGGAACCAAGTAAGATGAAGGGATTATAAGGTATATGAGTTGTGTTATTGCTGTGTTTTCAAAGAACCAAACTTGGTCTCTTTTATGCATGAATAAGAGGTATGCATAGTGTTGTGGTGTGAGTTCACGTTTGATTGTTGACTTAATAAGGGTAAGAATTTCTTGGTTTAACACATGGTCAATGCACAGGAGATAAAAGTTGGTTACTGTTGGGAACGTGGAAACAAAACCAAGAGGGATTAGCAGCTAGGTTATCACGAGATGGATGTACTTTGCAAGGAGAATAGTTAGGGCTTTTATATGCTGGATAAAAGGAATTTAGATCTCTTGTGAATATCTTCCAAGTTTTTTAAAAAAAGAAAACGTGTATGGACATAATGAGGGATAAGGACCAGTCAACATATGCTATTTTGTAGAAGTGTACATGACTATTTTATTTTTAAGACTTTGTCTATCTTTGCCTTATACAAGTTAACATGTTGGTGGAGTTTGATTTTTAATAGTTTCACTTGGATTAAATGAGCGTGAGTGTATACTTTTCTTGTTGCGTAAACAATTCAAATAACGGATATGAAGGGTTCATGTAAGGTCTTAACGAGTGTAGAGAAAATATAAAAGGTTCTATAATTTGACGTAATACTAATCACGTCTATGCATGACTTGGTTAAATTCATGAAACGTAGGGATTCGCATAGGCATTGAGATATACACGCGCAACATGCCCAATAACTTGATAGAATAATTATATTACGAGATTATCGAAATCGAAATGTAACCTGAAAATGCGGGGTGTTATAAAACTGATGAAGAGAAGTTTAGAAACAAGGCTCGAGACCTTTTATTCATTCATATCAATTCTACAGAATACATGAATATATATAGCATCCACTCTTTGACTATTTTACCTATAGATACGCCATATCACTTAATTTACGGGAATGAGATGAGTAGACAATTAGGACATAGTGGACTTTCCTTATTATACAAACAACCATACTAATTCCTTTTATATACATGCCTTATACAATATATTCCTCCAATAGGAAACAAGTATTTAACTATTTATATATAAAAACTCTACACTGTAACACAATGAAAACAAAATGCGTACATATATTTTTAATTTCTAGTTTCTTATGAAGAACAATATAATTTCCAGTTTCTTATCAAGAACAATATAATGCGTACATATATTTTTAATTTCTAGATGGGTTTGGTACCTTATAATTTTTTTTTTAAAGTTTGTTGTCCGTTTTTGATCGTTTTCGTGCGTTTCGATCTATTTCGAACGATTTCGACCGTTTTCGTCTGTTTTCGACCGTTTTTGACCATTTTCATTCGATTTCGACCGTTTTCGGTCGTTTTCGTCCGATTTCCACCGTTTTTGTTTGTTTTTTCGACCGTTTTCGTCTGATTTGGACCTTTTTCGTCCGTTTTCGATCGTTTTCGACCGATTTTAACCGTTTTTGACCGATTTGACCGTTTACGACCCATTTCTACCGTTTTTGACCGATTTGACCGATTTCGACCGTTTTTGACCGTTTTCGTACGTTTTCGACAGTTTTTGTTCGTTTTCCTACGTTTTCAAGCTTTTTTGAACATTTTTAACGTTTTCGTCCGTTTATAAACCTTACGAAACGTTTTTGTACGTTTTCGTCCATTTTTGTACGATTTGTTAGTTTACATACGTCCTTCGTTTTTCTTTGTTTTCCTACGTTGCATTCGTTTTCGTATATTTTGTACAATTTTATACGTCTTCATACTCTTTTATGCATTCTTATAAAAAGTACTATAACGTATAAAAATGGATAAACATTTGAAAACGTTCAAAAACGTATATAAGCGTACAAAAACGTAGAAAAACGTACAAAACGAACGAAAACGAACGAAAACTTAGAAAATCGTAAGAAAACGTACCAAAAGGTAAGAAAACGTAAGAAAATGGACAAAGCGGTCGAAGACGTACGAAAAACTCGGCGAAAAAATCGATCGATAATCGTTCGAAACAGGACAAAAAACGACGAATCGGTTGAAATGGTCGAAAACCCGACGAAAACGAGTCCGAAAAACAGAGGAAAGTCAGTCAAGAAACGGTGGAAATCGGTCGAAATCGACGAAAACGGTCCGAAAAACTGTCGAAATCTGTCGAATCGTCGAAAAAATCGTTTTAATCGGTCAAAAAAGTCGAAAACGTAGTAAAAACGTTAAAAATGAAAGAAAAATGTTATACCCAACAAAGTACTCAATCTATAAATATAAAAGTGAGTACACCAACTAGACCCGTCCCTAAAAATATTACCCAACTAGACCCATCTATAATATTAAGGGAAAAATGCTAAACCCCATCTAACTCTTCTATAAATTTAATAAGACACATCTAGACCCATCTAGAATATTAAAGGGAAAAATGGCTAGAACCCCCATCTATACCCATCTATACATTTACGAGATATCTATCTGGACTCATGCTTATAAAAATATTTAACCAACTAGATTAGGTTATGTGAATTATATAGAAATTAGGTTATGTGAATGGGTTTATTTTGTTAGGGATCTGAAAGTGGTGGCTGATTTGTGTAACAAATAAATTAATTTACAACAAATATGTTTTTATATATTTAAATGGCATATGTAAAGCACAACTTACTAATCTGAATATATATCTGGGGAAATATTGCTTCCTAATTACTCATGTAGTACATAAAACTAAATGGGTTGGGTGGCTTGGTGCAACGGCTCAACCTAACTCAGTTTGACCCGTGACATATTCTGATATCTACCTCATTGATTTGATCTACAACAAATTATGTTGACAATAGGGCTAAGTATATTGGACCGTCGACCGGATCGGATCGAACCGAGAAACCGGACCGATCGGACCGGACTGAACATATTTCGGTCCGGTCATCGGTCTATGTTTTTCCTTAAATTCGGTCATCGGTCCGGTTCGGTCTTACAAATTCGGACCGAACCCTTACCAAAAAAAAATAAACCCCATAACTCCAAAACCAAAAATACACCCCCTTACCAACCAATAACCCCCAATTTCACCTCATATATAATCCCCATCCCCAAAATCCAATTCCCCACCCCCTATCCTCATCATTTATCCCTCTAAAACTTCCCCTAACCATCAATAACCAACCCACCACACACCAACTCCTCCCCTAATACCCACTTCATTCCCACAAACTCAAACCAAAAACACCTAAAATTTTTTCTTACTACCATATTACCCCCCATCTTCCCCCCACTTTTTACTCCCAAACATACTACAAACAACCATCTATCCTTCATACAACGACCAAAGATAGGTTCAATCTAAAGTATAAAGTTTACACGCAATATTATCCTAAGACACATATCCTACAAATCTCTCCTCTACTCACATAGACTTATCAACCTTATCGTCAGTTCTTCACCGCATATACACGTCATACTACTCCTTCTTCGCCACCTCCTGTCTCTAGAAGTCTCGTGTCACATTCCATATATCCTCTACCACATATATGTATTGTGTGTACACTCTAGAAAGTGTAGTGTGATACTAATTAGTGGTTGTGAGATGTCGTCTGTACAACTACCCACTGTTAACTCTGTATCAAAATGATAATAGATAAATCATCTCCTATAGTGTACTTAGTGACCTCTACCCAGAACAATGTGTTCAACGCTAAGTGAACTTAGTCAATGAGAGACACATACACTCTGTATGCCCAAGAGATGATTGTGTGTGATAAGAAATCGACACAGAACTTGTGCTAATTTCTATTTGACCTCTTCCTCATAACCCTCCCACAGACAATATCCACACTCGTGGTGTAACTGCCACAGACTTCTCACACTAATCTGAGTGAGACTGTGTAAGAACTGTTCCACCCAATCGTGACAATCTCTATCCAAATGTGAGAAATACGTGTTAAGTGAAGATGATACTGCAATCCACTTAGCTATAGTGCCAGACTCCACATAATCATCCCATACTCGTCCTGTGTGAGCAATGTCTCGCACTGTTAACTACGACTATGTGCTACTTTATTGTGTGACTACTTGTCAGTGTTGTGTTCAATACTCTTAATAGCTATATCCCATCAGATCACCTCTGTAAGCTCCTATGTCTCTATTCAGAGTACACGATGCATTATAAAATTATTAGTTAGAATCCGCCCATAAAGAGAGTGCCTCATTATGCTGTGACGCTTATCTAGATAATCAACACTCATATGTATAATAAATGTGATCATAAGACATAGATTCAGTATCCAAAAGAGTAACTAAGACGTGTGTTATTCGCGCTCTATCCTTGCACTCAGACTCCTCACAAGAACCATGTCCCAAGCCAGACATATAGTGTGTACTCCTAATTATACCTACATACTCACTCTCTACTACGCACAATAGACGTATGTCTCACATAGATAGCACTATGTCGTCCTTTTATAATTCCCTACAGTGTATCACATATGACTAATGTGTAATAGAAGCCTAATAGCTCACACGTAAGTTAACAGTGTGTACACCCTCCTCTGACCATGATCGTATGATGATAATGTCAATCCTCTACCCTTGTACTATCAGTTTGACTCTAAAATTACTCACTCCAACCCTCCTCTGTCCGTGCTAAACTAATTTACACATCCTTCTGTTTACATCGTTCTGTATATAATGTGGAGTCCCACCTCTCGTGCAACTGTTCAGTCTGTAGGTAGATTGTCTGTGTTTTTGTTATATATAAAACGCGATCTATCGTCTACCTTGCATGCGTGTCGTGTGATGTTGTGTATGAGTCAGTACATAGTCTGACCACCCACTCGCTCCTGTAGTACAAGTACTACCATACGCGACAGGTGCATATGTATCTGTCGGTGTGTATCTGTGAAATTATAACCGAATGTATCCGAGAAATGAGAAACTCGTCTGACGTCTCCCTATCATAGCAAATGGGATTGCAACCCTTCACATTGGATGTCACTCTTATCTGAGCGTGTAAGTGTGTGTGATAATTTTTACTCGTGACGAGTCTTAGATGATTATTGAGTATTCTATAGAATTGTAGCAGACATTTCGTTTGAACATGTTAATCTCTAGTGCTTGAGTATGTATCTACTTAGCTATTGTTCGAGTCAATCATTATTGAGTTTTGGTATAAGAGTATGGTCATTATGTGTCTGCAGTGGGTGAGGAGACAAGCGTTGTGGATTCTCATCGCGCTCTTGTTAGTGACACGAAGTGTAAACCTAAGTTAGCTGCCTGTATAGATGTGGGAGTGATGTCCTGTAGGCTTTGGTGTCTTGTATGCCAGACGGCGAAGATATGTTGAGCGATCGCGTGAAAGTAAGGTTATGGTCTTTTATATGTGGATAAACAGAGGAATTTAGTATGGCCTCTATCGAATCGCTGTGAGGTGTGATACGTTCGCTATCTAAGAGTAAGTTTGAAGATAGAGTATCAAAAGAGATAGGTGTATTGGCTGAGATCGAAGAGGGAAGGGATGGTAACTTAGTGAGCCTCGCGATATGATAGATATTTTTGACTGTGAAAGTTGTTTAATGAGACGTCGTAGTTTTATTTTTAAGACTTTGTCTATCTTTGCCTTATACAAGTTAACATGTTGGTGGAGTTTGATTTTTAATAGTTTCACTTGGATTAATGAGCGGGAGTTATTACTTTTTATTGTATGCGTGAACAATTCAAATAAACGGATATGAAGGGTTCATTTAAGGTCTTAAAGACGAGAACGAGTGTAGAGAAAATATAAAAGGTTCTATAATTTGACGTAATACTAATCACGTCTATGCATGACTTGGTTAAATTCATGAAACGTAAGGATTCGCATAGGCATTGAGATATACACGCGCAACATGCCCAATAACTTGATAGAATAATTATATTACGAGATTATCGAAATGTAACCTGAAAATGCGGGGTGTTATAAAACTGATGAAGAGAAGTTTAGAAACAAGGCTCGAGACCTTTTATTCATTCATATCAATTCTACAGAATACATGAATATATATAGCATCCACTCTTTGACTATTTTACCTATAGATACGCCATATCACTTAATTTACGGGAATGAGATGAGTAGACAATTAGGACATAGTGGACTTTCCTTATTATACAAACAACCATACTAATTCCTTTTATATACATGCCTTATACAATATATTCCTCCAATAGGAAACAAGTATTTAACTATTTATATATAAAAACTCTACACTGTAACACAATGAAAACAAAATGCGTACATATATTTTTAATTTCTAGTTTCTTATGAAGAACAATATAATTTACAGTTTCTTATCAAGAACAATATAATGCGTACATATATTTTTAATTTCTAGATGGGTTTGGTACCTTAGAATTTTTTTTTTAAAGTTTGTTGTCCGTTTTTGACCGTTTTCGTGCGTTTCGATCTATTTCGAACGATTTCGACCGTTTTCGTCTGTTTTTGACCATTTTCATCCGATTTCGACCGTTTTCGGCCGATTTCCACCGATTTCGACCGTTTTTGTTCGTTTTTTCGACCGTTTTCGTCCGATTTGGACCTTTTTCGTCCGTTTTCGACCGATTTCATCCGTTTTTGACCGATTTTGACCGTTTACGACCCATTTCCACCGTTTTCGACCGATTTGATCGATTTCGACCGTTTTTGACCGTTTTCGTACGTTTTCGACAGTTTTCGTTCGTTTTCCTACGTTTTTAGGCTTTTTTGACCGTTTTTAACGTTTTCGTCCGTTTTTTAACCTTACGAAACATTTTTGTACGTTTTCGTCCATTTTTGTACGATTTGTTCATTTACATACGTCCTCCGTTTGTCTTTGTTTTCCTACGTTGCATTCGTTTTCTTACATTTTGTACAATTTTATACGTCTTCATACGCTTTTATGCATTCTTATAAAAAGTACTAGAACGTATGAAAACGGATAAACATTTGAAAACGTTCAAAAACGTATATAAGCGTACAAAAACGTAGAAAAACGTACAAAACGAACGAAAACGGACGAAAACTTAGAAAATCGTAAGAAAACGTACCAAAAGGTAAGAAAACGTAAGAAAATGGACAAAACGGTCGAAGACGTACGAAAACGGTCGAAATCGATCAAAATCGGTCGAAGAAGGACAAGAACGGTCGAAAAACGGTCGAAATCGGACGAAAACGGTCGAAATCGGTCAAAAACGGACGAAAACAGTCAAAAGCGAAGGAAATCAGTCGAAAACGGACGAAAACGGTGGAAATCGGACGAAAACGGTTGAAATCGGTCGAAATCGTTTTAAATACGTCAAAAACGGTCGAAAACGTATAAAACGTTAAAAATGGAAGAAAAATGTTATACCCAACAAGACGCATCTATAAATATTAAGGGAGACCCAACTAGACCCGTCCCTTAAAAATATTTACCCAACTAGACCCATCTATAATATTAAGGGAAAAATGCTAGACCCATCTAGACTCATCTATAAATTTAAGAGAGACTCATCTAGACCCCTCTAGACCCATCTAGAATATTAAGGGAAAAATGCTAAACTCATCTATAAATTTAAGAGATATCTATCTGGACTCATCCTATAAAAATATTTAACCAACTAGACCCAAATTTAACCGACTAGTTTAAAATTGCCACCTCTAAAACAATGGCAGCTTGTGAGTTGAACACTACCTTTTCAAATCAGTGTAACAAATAAATTAATTTACAACAAATATGTTTTTGGATATTTGAATGGCATATGTAAAGCACAACTTACTAATCTGAATATATATCTGGGGAAATATTGCTTCCTAATTACTCATGTAGTACATAAAACTAAATGGGTTGGGTGGCTTGGTGCAACGGCTCAACCTAACTCAGTTTGACCCGTGACATATTCTGATATCTACCTCATTGATTTGATCTACAACAAATCTAACCTGACCGTAGAAGTTTCGTGGGCTACAGTGCGTTGCTAATAACATACCTCGAACAAGTCATCGCACTAAAGACTCATAACCCGCACCTAAGGAGAGTGATGACTTTTTTAATTTATTAATACTTTGAGTGTCATGAGATATACATACTTATGAGAGAATAGAGCTAATCGTGTCTTGCCTCTAACTGTTAAATGTTATATTTATTCTCTACAAATTACTAGAGGCTCGCCCCTAGGCGGAGCTCGTTCTACTAGACCTAGCATCCCACGCCAGCCATGCGCTACCGGGTTCGCCGAGCTCCGCTGTGCTACTACTCCAGAGTCTCCTACTCTGTGATTAGACGCACAACTGATACAACTATACACTGCAGATATAATATACTGCAATCACAGAAGATACTCACCATCCTGACACAATCCGCGATCCTACGACCTAAACACTCTCCCCTCAATAACGTCTCAAGACCCTCTATACCCTGTATCAACCTTATTATCTCTCCAATAACAGATCCTCCCTCTGCGTTACTCACCGTTCCTTATCCATTAGTGAAATTCGACTTACTCCCCTTCTTTTCGATCGAGGCAGCATATCATTCTTAAGACTTAGGAGTTACTTCTTCCTAAGACCTAAACACGTAAAATTCTGTCACAATTAAACGCATCCGCATAAAGCATCCTTATTTGCTGATTATAATCTATCTTAGGAATTAAAGCAATGGTGATTTTGTTAAACCCTAGCTCATAGAGACTTTACCCACTTACTTCTTAATGACAATTCATACACTAGTAGTCCACTAACCAAGTCTTTACTAATTGATTAGAACGTATTCGTTGATACCAAGGTCACCTTATGGTCCAACTAAGCTTACAATCTAAGGGCAAAGATAGGTCGTTAATTGTGATCCTATTGGTCTAGATGTATAAATCACTATATGGAGAGCTATCCTATCATCTAGATTACTTGGTCCGTGTCACTAGATCCAGTTGAATGATAGGTCGCATACAAAAGCACGTAAACAAGTATAAATTGATAAACATAAATAAGTAATCAACGATAAATTAAGAAATCGAGATAAACAAACCAAACATTAAGATATTCATAATAATGGCTAATACCAAAAGTATTAGCCTTCAAACGTCATAATTAATACAAAAGTAATGATTTAGACAAGGTAAACTAACTGAGTTAACGAATGGTACCAAAAACTGAACGATTACAAGAGTATAAGAAATTACACGCTGTCTCCTATGGAATTAATCACGTTGCTCGACCTCTTCTGCTCTTTTTCTCCTCTGAAAATTGACTTTTATGGTTTAGGTATCGAGAATATGATTTAGCACACTTAAAACTCGTTTTTGAGTTTTCTATTTGTAGGGTCTGGAGTCGGTTTGATACGATGTATTCAAAGTCTTGGATACTGCGTATTGGGGGATTCTTGGAGTAGGGACCACGTTTGATATCTTCTAGAATATTTTATTCCCATATAGCTTGAATACGGCGTATTGCCTTCTTCTGGATACGTCATATTGGATCTTGTTTCCTTCGTGGTCTTTGGTGAGTGCAGGCACATATACGCCGTATCTTCCTTGATGGATACAGCGTATTGGTTGTCAGAACAGTAATCTTCAAAATATCTTCGTTTAAGCTCCAGAATGCGTGCCTTTTAGTTAACTTTCACCAAGTACTCCATAATTACTGCAATTCTCAAATATAAACGATTAAGTAACAATTCTTTGCAATAATTATACAAAATGGGTTAATTATATGAGATAAATGATGCTATAAAATAGACGTTATTTGATGTCATCAATCATTCAGGTTTGATTCTAGTAATCATTTGAGTATTTTAAACAACGTTTGGGTTGTTCGTTAGCCTTGATCATTTCCTAAATCCATCATCTTCGTAAGTTTATCTTTTTCATATTTTTCTTGTACTTCCTTGATCTTTACAACATGAATAAGCTAGTTGTACAAACGGGTCGTTTAAAATCAATGTTTTCAAAATCACATAAACCCCAAAACGGTTTATGTTTGGATCAAAATTATTAAAAAGGAAAGCAAGGAAAGATTAGTTGTGTCGTTGTGGTGAATCTTTTATAAAGAAATAATTTTTATAACGCTTATTGCTTATACTAGCTTATAAATAAGCTCGAATGCTTATTATGTGTCGAACTCAAAAACAAATCATAAAGGTTTGAACTTTATGCTTATTTGGTTATTGTCTTATCTTTCCAACTTATTTTGTGGCTTATTTTGGCTTATTGAATAGCTTATTGTTGAACTAGATACTTATCGGGCTTAATAAATAAATCCGTGTTTGTTTGGTTGGCTTACTGGGCCGCGACCCAACAAATAGCCCAAACCGTGGCTTATAAGTCCACGACATGGCTTATTGGATAAGCTTATTCATAGCTTATTTGATAAGCTATGTACTTACTTATTTAATCGTTAGTTTATTTTGAACTCGTTGGGTTTTGGATCTTCCGTTTAGGCTTATTGGGCCTAAAAGCCCAATAAGAGTCCATTAAGATTTTCGGCTTATTTATATGGGATAATACTTATTTTGAAATTTATAAATAATACGTATTAATATCGCATGTTGAATAATTATCAAACATATGATTATGTTAAGCGTTTGAATATACGACTTTTAAATAGTAAATATATCGTGGAAACTAGTTTCAAATATAGTATAGAAATGTGACGATTTGTGAAAAGCGTTGTGAAAGTGTTTGGGATTAAAGTCTATGACTTTGGAAAACTAATATGTACGAACGGGTCATGCCGAAATTTCATTAAATTTCTATACTTAGAATCATTTTGAAAACTTATAAATCTTGACAAGATGACGAAATTACTTTAGTTATAATAAATAAAAATTTATTATACTAGAACATAATAAATAAGTGAACTACAAACGTTATATAAAATTACTAAGTATTTTATCAAATTCGACAAAAAGACAAAATAATAAATATTCTTATTTTAATACCCGACTAAAAGACAAAAATATATTTTATAACTTTTACAAACATAAAACATCTAACACGTACTACGCAAATTAAAAACGTAAGATCATTTATAATCGCATCGTCTTAATTATTATTTTTGGGTTACCGGATAAACGGCCGAAACTTATCATTTCATTTAATTTCATATTATGCTATATATTTTATAGAAATCTCCGTAATACGTTTTACCGAGTCAAAACCACCACAACTACTACACAATCATTGTTATTGAAATATTTTTCGTAATAATCGTACAACTACTTCCCAAACCCTTATACGTTTTCAGAATTTCACTTCATATCGATTCTAAACCAAATCGTTATTTCTTAGGTCGTGACCGGGCAAAATCGTGCATTACCGCGTGATCATTCGTCTTTAGCTGCATTACTTTACCGTTTACTGTGAGTTCATAGCCCCACGTTTTTACATATTTTGAATGTATTTTATAACTTTTGGGGTGAGAAACATTGTTTGTTTTGAAAACCGGACACAAGTACTTTACGTGATATTTCCCTTGTTTACGTGTTGCCTAAGTAGCTTAGACCACTATTGCCCGTATTATCGTGAACCGTTAATTTCCTTCAGCAGACAGGTTGGTAGGTAAGCGTGAGTGAATAAATAAATCTATTGGGACTAATAATCCTCATCCGGGTTTGGTAATTCTTACTGGTCGGGTACGACAGGTTATACAGGCCAACAAATGTATATCATGTCGAAACTAATTTGGGTTGTCTTTGGTCGGACACCTACCAGGGCAAACTTATATGGCAATGTACATGCTTCTTCCCCCATTAGCTTCGGTGTCATGAGCTTAGTGCAACGTAAATACCTTATTTTTATGGGAATTTGTATCTCCTATAACTGTCGCATACGTTTAAATCTTGTGGTCCACTATTATTACGTTTGAATTAAACCTATGAATTCACTCAACAATATTGTTGACGCTTTAAGCATGTTTTTCTCAGGTGCTTAGCTTTGGACTTCTCTGATGTGCTATGTGGAGTCTACGTGCAATATGATATCATCATTCAAGACTTTTCTTATTATTCATACTCGTTGTCTTTTGAAAACTTAATTACGCTTCCGCAATGTTTAATATCATTTGAAATCTTGTAAAACATATCCATTTTTAATAAATACAACGAGTTATGACTTTGCAAAACGTCCATTAGTGGTTGTTCCCTTTGCCTTGTGTTTGAGATATTATGACGTCACGCCCTCGGACACGTATTCCGTCCAGGACCCGTTTGGGGGTGTGACAGATTGGTATTCAGAGCCAAGGTTATAGAGAACCAGGTAGAATATCTAGGTCTGGTCTATAACCAGTATGTGATCTTTACGTACTTTTACGTGTGTCTTATACGTGCTTTTGCTATGGCGTATACGTGAGTATCATTTTTCCTTGAGCTTGCTATGATATGGGTTTACCTCTGCCCTGCGTTTATCGTTCCCTGCGTTTATGTTGCTTTGCGTTTATTTTTGCCCTTGAGCTCTATTTTGCTATGAGCTTACGTTTGTCTTGCGTTTATCTTTTCTCTGCGTTTACGTTTTCCTTACGTATATTTCCTCACCTGGTTGTCTATATAAATACTAAACTTTTCTAAGACATTGTGAGTGACACAATGGTCCCTAAATTTCCCTAAATACATTGTGAATGACAAAATAGTCTCATTCATTTCTAAACATCGTGAGTAATACGATGGTCTTTAAAAATTTTCACGACTTTACATTATACAGTTTTGCATAACTTTGGAAACCTGTTACAGTCTGCCGACCCCACTGATTATCCTACTATTCGACTTTGATGACGACTTTGAACACCCGTCCCATATTATTGAAACACCTACGTCATCTCGTTACGTCTTATATTTTCTTACTTCTCGTAGCTTCTAGAAACACGCCGATCAATTCGCGCATGACTTTAACCCATCACCTCATAACTTTCCATTTTTAGAAACACGACTTTTGAAATTCGATTTATTTTATTTTTCTTTTCTCCGTTTGATTAGAAAGAAAATACCGACAACAAGACAAGGAATAAGTTCCTCGAGGATTGAGTTTATTATAACCCAACGAATTGCTAATGCTATTAAAGCTCTTGCTGTCTATGAGGCAAGAATCCACATGGCTCACGACTAAATGGATCAAGCCGTACGTTAGAAAACCGAGGTGGTAAGCAAAACGCCAACAACGAGATAAACGACAAAAGGTCGTGAGAGCTTACACTGCTAGATAAAATAACAAAATTGGATATGTAGGAAAGTTACCCTTCTACAACAAACGTAAGTTGCACCACACTGGGCTATGCACTGTGGAGTGCCATAACTACAAGAGAGTTGGCCATATGATTATAAATGATAGGACACCCGTTTCGATAACAACTTAGAGACCGAAGTGGCAAATTAGAAACTTAAGGTACCTATTATGTGTGTGGAAAATCAGGACATTACAAGAGTGAGTGCCCAAATCTGAACCGTGTGAACCGTATTTGGGAGGTAAAAGCTCATAGGAACTCTAACGCCGTTAAAGATCATGCTGATACTTAAGAAGAGATTTTCCTACTTTGTCTAGTGAAACCTAAGTAGACTTGGACTGTAATCCCTAAGATATTTACACTAGTACTTCCGTATGAATTTCGTGTATTGTGTGGATTTTTTTAAACCCTCTGTTCATTTTGTGTCATGACGATTTCGTCAGTTACCCTTCAATTCTCTAATAATCTATGTAAGGTACTCCTCAAATCTATTACCATCTTACAACCCATTTCACTATTACTTTATAAACCGTTTTACTAGTATAAACTGTTTGGATGTTATCGTATGAACCATACTAGCATCGTCTTATGAACAGAGTTACTGTCATTTATAAACTATTTTTCTTTCCCGCCAGTCTACGAACCGTTTTGATAAACAACTTATTAATCACTTTACTATTGTCTTATAAACCATTTCGCTATTGGTTAACAAAATATTCTATATCATCCTATAAACTATTTCATTGTCGGCCTATAAACCATTTTGTCATTATCTTATAAATTATTCTACTATTATCTCATAAACTATTTTCGCAATCATTCTACAAACTAACTTGTTTTTATCTTTTAACCTATTTTGTCGTCATTTATAAACTCTTTTGCTACCATATTATAAAACTACTTTGCAGTCATCTTACAAACCATTTCATGAACTATTTCGTTGTCATTTATAAACTATCTCGCTGTCAATTTACAAACTATTTCGTCGTCACCTTATGAACTACTTCGTGTCTTTTATAAACTATTACCTTGCCACTTTATAAACTATTGGGTTGTCAGCTCGTAAACTATTTGTTACCATATTATAAACCTCTTAATATTACATTATAAACTGTCATGTAATTTCTCGTAAACTATTTTGCTATCACCTCATAAAAATAATTTCCGCCATCTTACAAAATATCTTGTGTCGTTATATAAACTACCTTGTTTTTATTGTTACGAACTATTTTGCTACCTTATAAACTATATCGTTTATACCGTATAAGCTTTTTAAATATAACACTAGTTTGACGAAATGAGCATTTCATCGTTAGTCCCCAAATTATACATAGCTTGATCACCTATGTATAATTCAAGAAGGACCATGCTATGCTGGGAATAGTGGTATGTGCTTAATTACACATACCCTTTTCCACTAAAATCGGACTTAAATGACCAAAAACGTACCAAAAAATACCTTGTATTTGTATGTTTTCATCTATATTGTGCAGGAAACGGATATCCGACAAAAGGACGAAAACAAAGCTAAAAACGACAAAACCGAGCACGGAATGGAAAAGCGTGGAAAATACAAAGTCAAATCGAAGCCAAAGTCTAAGAAAGTCAAAGTCAACCCCGACATGGTCAACAGTCAAAACCGAAGCAATATCGAAGAGAATACTTAATGGGCCACCCGTACCCATCTAATGGACCGGATAAGCCCATTAGTGTATTATGTGAAGACTTTAAAGCCCAAAATGAAGAAAAAGGCCCAGATTTATTTTCCATTATAACAAGGCCCAAAACAAACATATAAAGCCCAAAAGCCTTTAACAGCCGTTAGCCTTTAAACTCCTTAACCCTTAACTTTCGTTTAACCACAAGGACCATGTATGTAATCACTCTTATAACTATCAAGGACTTATTTTGCCAAAACTCCAAAAGTTTCCCACTTCACAAGGACCTTTCTTGCAATAAATAAATACAACTTGAGGGGCTGTTTTTGCCCATCACCCAAACCTTCTCCCCTGCCCCAAAATTAAACAGAACAACCTGTTTATCCGCCAAAACCAAAAGGGTACTATTCACCCATCCCCAAAAACCCTCACCCCTGTAACCCCAGTCCAAACCCATCACTCTCCACCCTTCCCCACCTCTCATACACGCTGGCAATCCCCTTGAAGTCTATTGGTTCAAGAAAAAAAACAAGGAATGGAGGGCTGTGATTTTACCCTTGGGCACAAAGAAAGAATTGAAGGCCAAGATCACTTTGGACATCTCTCTCACACAACAAACACAAGTTCAAGCATCAAGACTTAGTATAAAATAAGGCTTATGTAACTTAGTTTAGGGTGTGTCAAGGCAAAAGCTTGTAACAAAGTTTGTACCATTTTAATATATTGCTTTTTACTTTAACTGTCTTTTAACTCTTGTCATTTAAAATTTTGTCATTTAAATTTCTTGCATTTTAATTTTTCTTGCAATTCACTGTTTTATCTTTAAATCTTGTCATTTAAATTATTGTCTTTTAAAATACTGTTGTTTAAGCTTAAATATAATCTTTTAAGTCATTAAAAGTTTTTATAAAAGCTGTTTTTCAAATTCTGTCAAAAATATCAAAAATCCAAAAAAAAAAATATAAAAAAAGAGAAAGCAACAAGGAGCAAGGTGTATTAAGGTTTTCTTGGGTTTGATTCCGATTCAGAAAGCTTAGACCTAGGGGTTGTTAAGATTAGAGTTAGGTATACATCAAAAGCTTGGACCCTTTGTAAGTGTTCCATTTAGATTTTTGCATTTTACTGTAGCAATAACTTATTTCTGGGTTATTCATGCTTTTTCCTGCTTATTTATCTTATTAATTTATTTGCCTTTATTGTTTGCTTATTATGTCCTTTGTTTAAGTTTTAAGTCAAACTGCCTCTTTTTCCCTTTATACAGCTTGTTTCCTAATTGCTTATTGAGTGCTTATTTCTTGATTCTTTTTACTTATTTGTGCTTAACTCTTGTTGCTTGCTATCTGTCTTTAGCTTTCTTTACTTAAATCTTTGTTAAATATGCTTAAAATTTGAATTTCCATACTTAAGGGGGTGTTTGGGATAGTGGTCAAAAATGGGTCATTTTGAGTTTTAAAACTATTGGGTCACCTAGTTAGCTTTAACAAGGATTTTTAAAGTATTTTGAAACTGTTTTTCCAAGATCTTAAGTTTTAAACATTGTTTTCAAGTTTTGCAAGTAAGGTCTTAGAAACTGTTAAGACAAAACAGTTTTCATAGGTATTATTTGATTAGCTCTTTTCAACCATCCTTTAAGAGTCATTTGCGTGCCCTTTTAGTGTCTAGATTCAATAGGTTAAGTGTCTTCAAGTTTACTTTAGAGTTGTTAGATTCTGTCAAAAGTATCAAGTCAAATTTTTAGTTTCAAAAAGCCATTTTTTTACTTTAGAATACCAGCTAGTAAAAGTTGTTTGTAGCTTATGAAAATGTGTGCACAAGCTCATTAGGAGCCACACTCCATCTGTTTACACCAGCTTTTCAATTTTGAGCTTATTTTGCAGCTTATTTATAAGCCTGCTTATTGCCCTTTGAAACCGAAATAAAACCAAAAAAATTGCCCTGGTGCAAACAGCCACTTTTCAAGCCCTTTTTAACTACTTATGTGTTTTCCAAACATTGTTTTCTTTGCTTATTTTAGTAGCCCATAAGCTGCTCTTTAAGCCCCTATAAGCTACTTATCCT
>BQNB010003912.1:46355-111399 GCA_026074375.1 Tanacetum coccineum | reverse complement strand
TAAAAGAGCCTGAAAATCAAAAGCGATATCAGAATGCGAAAATGCTGAAACGCACAAGTTGGTAGAAATTTGAACTAAATTTACGTATGTCTATCTAATGTTCTGAAAAGCTAATACGAACTAAGAATATCATAAGTAATCTATCAGTAAAATATGTACGTTAATAATATAATTAGGCTGTGATGATAGAACTTGAAAGCGTCTGAATGGATTTGAGCAAAACTTGAGATTATCTGCATCTTGGCGGGGCAAAATGATCAGTTTGCAGCCAGGGCAGATTAATCCTTGTTTTCTCGACTATTTTACATATCTGAGCCTTGTTTGCATTACAATGCGTACTTAGGAACGATCTGTGTATAAATAGGTTGATTTTATTAGTCAATATATTTGATTGATATTTGATTGGTATTTGATTAGTTACCTTCCTAAATTAGTTGATGTATTTTTGGATGCTTTGTCATCATTAGCTAGCTGTATCGTAGTTATCTTGGGCCTAAGCCCATCCTCTTTGTAATCTATATATACCTTGTCTTTTGTGAGAAATAATCAAGGAAAACCAATTACCTTTAATATGGTAATCAGAGCAAAAACCGATCCTCTCCTAATTTCTCTCTAAAAAAAATCAACCATCTCCCTAAAAGTTCTTTTTGTATCTCTCGACATCTCAAATCATCTACAATTGAATTTTATTTTTTCTATCTTTTCTTCACCTAAATCTTCAATTCTAGCACCCATTGCTACTTTATTTGGTTTCATATCAAATAAAAAGTTTAAACGATTGGTTAAGAAAAAAGGTGTATCACATCACTTTATTTCAATATGTTCACCTGTACCCTAGCCTAATATGTGGCCCACAAGACTAATGTTGCTCAACAGTTTACACCACAAAGCATTACAGATTGTCACATCCCGGTCAAGGTATACTTGGTCCCGCTCTGGCTATTTTTGCATCTCAGCCTACTACTCTACCAAGTGCGTTTAGCATTATGTCGCCGCAAGACCCGACTTGGCACATGGATACATGTGCCTCTTCTCATTTAAATTTTAATGCAAGTAATTTAAGTACCATTTTTGATAAACGCTTATTTTCATCTGTTCACGTTGGTGATGGCAATTCTATTCCCGTCACCAACACTGGCCATAGCATTATTCCTTCTCATCATCGCCCTCTTCATCTTCATAATATTCTTGTAACCCCTAATATAATTAAAAATCTCATTTCTGTTAGTCAGTTCACTAGGGACAATAGTTGTACTATTGAATTTGACGCTTTTGGTTTTTCTGTAAAGGATTACTTGACTCGTCACATCCTCCTTCGATGTGACAGTTCAGGCGATCACTATTCAGTTACCATGCCGTCAACTCCTCCTGTTGCTTTTCTCTCGACAAGTGCTTCTACGTGGCATCAACGCCTCCGACATCCGGGTGATCAAGTGCCACGTTCGCTTGTCTCTAGTCGTTTCATTTCATGTAATAAAGAAAAGTCTTCACATATTTGTTTCGCTTGCCAACTTGGCAAACATGTGAAGCTTCCCTTTCATAGTTCAACTTTCATTGTTAAGCATTGTTTTGATATTATACATTCTGATTTATGGACATCACCCATTATTAGCTCTAGTGGTTTCAAATATTATGTCATATTTCTTAATCATTTCTCTTATTTTCTATGGATTTATCCTCTTCGTTCTAAATCTGACATGTTTGATAAATTTTTGCATTTTCGTAACTATGTTAAAAATCAATTTAAATGTGAAATTAAAAGCTTCCAATGTGATCATGACGGTGAGTTTGATAATAACCGACTCCACACCCTTTTTGCCAAAAATGGCATCCAATTTAGATTCTCTTGCCCAAAAACCTCCCAACAAAATGGCAAGGCGGGGCGAATGATACGAACAATTAATAATACCATTCGTACTCTTCTCTTTCAAGCACACCTCCCCCTTACTTTTTGGGTCGAAGCCCTCCATATGGCCACCTATCTGCTAAATCTTTTACCCTCTACCGCAATCCACAACGATATACCTTTCACACGCCTTTTCAACAAACCACCCGATTACTCGCACCTTCGTATCTTTGGGTGTCTATGTTACCCTCATCTCCACTCTCCTCATAAACTTGCCCCATGTGCCACACCATGTATTTTTCTAGGCTATCTCGCCTATCATCGTGGCTTTCGTTGCCTTAACCTCGAGACAAACAAAATTATTCTCTCCCGACACGTCACTTTTGACGAAACACAATTCTCTTACAAATCTATGACACCATCCTCGCCACCTTCTTACGCCTTCCTCGATACTCAACCTTCTCCCCTCCTCACTTCTCTTGCATCCAAATTTCCTAATTCTTCCACAAACATCCCACACCAAACGAGCAGCCCAACTGCTCCACCAATTACCGATCCAAATCAAAGTTCTACTCACACCGACCCAAATTCATCAGGCCTAACTTTCCCCACCAACCAGCCCACTAGCCACGAACCATACAACACCCAAACCAGTTTTGAAAGTTGGTTATACTGTCTTTCGTAATTCATAATACCTCATAAATCATATTTAGGATATCTGCGTCATGGCTGGGCAATAGTATATCTATCTTGATGGTTATGTGAAAGTAACAACACTTTATTATTCACATAGCAACTGATGATTCAAAGATATATATGCAGCCATGTGGGATTGATACTCTAAAAGTGGTCAAACGTCCTTCATTATAAATCAAACATGCTTTGGTTTCGATCCTCGTTCTAAACACTCAATATCACACATATAAACAATTGTGGTGGTTGATTATGATGATTTGGTTACTAAATTTACTGCAGAAGCAAATCGAAACACAATGCCCTGCATTGCATTTTGTTAGAGTTGATGATTTGATATTCAAAAAGCATAAGCAGTTTTGATTAGCTATCCCAAACATCCCTCAAACTTACAAAGACCGATAAGTTTCAGCAATCGCATGCTTATGTAGTCTGATACCACAATGTTGGATATGTAAATATGTACTTTTTATTAAGACCAAGAATACAAAGTACGGGCCTTTATTCGACCATTTCTCGATTGTGTATGTCATCTTGCGCATGGGTCATGCTAATCTTCTTTGTATCATTCGAGTTCTCTCGGATCGTCCAGAAGGGACTACAGAATATGAGCCTATAAAACAGATTATGTTCAGATAAGGTTGTCGGAAATAACTTACTGACACGATATGAGGGTATATCGACTTTCCCTGATATCTCTTATGCAGTTGAGCAGATTTGCCTTCATTTGCATGATCCTCGGGAGCCTCATTTCTTGGCTCTTAAATGGATTTTGTGCTATGTTCAGGGTACTTTGGATTTTGGATTGCAGTTATTTTCATCTTCTATCACCAATTTGGTTGCCTATTCAGATGCAGATTGGGCTGGTTGTCCTACTACACAGAGATTGACTTCCGGTTATTGTGTCTTTCTTGGCAACAACTTTCTCTCTTGGTCTTCTAAGCGTCAACCGACGCTTTCTCATTCTAGTACTGAAGAAGAGTATCATGGTGTTGCCAATGCTGTTGTAGAAACTTGTTGGTTGAGGAAACTTTTACATGAGTTACATACACCCTTGTCTTCTGCTACGCTTGTCTACTGTGAAAATGTTTGTGAGGTGGATTTGACTTCTAATCCGGTTCAACATCAGCGTATGAAATATATTGAGATTGACATTCATTTTGTTTGGGATTTGGTTGCTCAGGTTCGGGATCTTCATGTTCCGTCACGTTATCAGTATGCGGATATTTTCACCAAATGATTACCTTCTGCTTTGTTTGAAGAGTTCCGCACCAATTTGAGCGTCCGATGTCCTCCTGCTCCAACTGCGGGGAGTGTTAGCCCATTGTATTTAATTAGGCATGTATTTTTGTATTTGGGCTAAGCCCACTTCTATAATATTCTTTGTATCACATATTATGTATCGTTTCTATGTAATGGAAGAGAACATATTTCACACCAAATTACAGACTTCACTAAAAAGTTGTGTTGTCATCAATCACAATTTTAATCGTCATTACCACATGTGAAATGATGATAATAAAGTGAAACATGACTTTATTAATAAGTACGCTCATTAGTAGTGAAAATTCTAATCATAGTTAGCACATGTGAATGGTGATAATTAAAAGAGAAAGACAACTTTATTAAAAAGTACTCTCATTATTAATCATAATTTGAATAAGGTTACCATAAAAGAGAGTCTACATGAACTAAACTTGCCCGACGAGTTTCACAACCAACTCGTTGACTTAGTTCTTGAACTAAAAACTAAAACAAAATTAACATAAAATTACAACACAATAAATTCTCATAAACCAACTAACTTGCAACTTCAAGGAGAAACCTTATGTTCACGACTTCTACTTGTTGTCCTTATTCTCGTTTGTTGCTTTCACCTCATTATCGAGACCAATCTTATCATCAAAATCTCCATTCCTATTTATTGACATTTCGTAAGTGCATGAATAAAGCTTCATGTAAAAAGGGTACATATTTATATACATTTTGAACAATATATGTTTGATACTATTTATTTAGTTTTATTCATAGAAACGTTATAGTCTAACTTGTGTGCGGGTGTGTTACTCGTTTGCTTGATAATTTTGCTGCAAATGTAACACCGCTTAAGATACTCCTCGAATTTTGAGTCATCGGGATATTCCACAACATACACCAAAGGGTGGTTTCCACCACCAAGGGTAGCAGCCACCATGGAACGCGGGATAGGGTGGCAATCTATCACCTTGTCGCAATAAGAATGTGTCATTATGGGACACCCATCTTTGATGGACACAACACAAGTCCATATAAAAGCGCATCATAGTGTTCCGTTCCTTGGTCTGCGTTACTGGATCTATGGCACATGCGTGATTACTACTGTATCATTCTTAACCAAGTCATAATAGCTATCAACAACAGTAACTACTAATGTTCATGTGTAAGTTATCTTTTCAAGGTTAATGTATGTTTATTTTGACATGTTACCCAAACCGTCCATAATTTCACCTTTACCTCCTACTTTAGGCTCAGACCACTATTAAATTTAGAACATCATAAATCCATATAAAAGCGCGTCATAGTGTTTTGTTCCTTAGTCTGTGCTACTGGTTTGACATCACCTAGTTTGCACACAGCTGCTTCTACAATTTAAGGTTCTATTTCCTAGTGTGCAGTTTCTTGGTCTGCACTATCGGTTTTGAGTTTGGACAGCACATGGTCAGCTCTACTGGTATGCACAGCTGATCCATATAAATAGTTTTTGTGTTCCATGTGCTTCGTGTGATAGTGGGCCAAGCTTGGATTTTTTTTTATTTTGGTATCTAAATATGTGTCGAATGTAATGTATGTGTTTTCCTTATTGTTCTCGTATTTTGTAGTTTAGTATTTCAATATGTTTCTTTACTACTTGTAATCCGCTAATTCCAAGCATGTTTAAACAGACCATCATTTATTTAGTCAAATCAATGGCATACAATGTGACTATTGAAGAAGCAATTGCAAACAACCCCGTAAGAATGCATTAGTAAAGTAGGACAATAAAACTTATAATATAGTCCCAAAATCATAGTATAACTCAAAACCTTGCTATCATTGATTGGAAGCCACTTAAAAACACACATTACAACTCACACTTTTGGGGCTTTTGGATTAGCTTATTTTTCCCGCTTATTGTCTTATTAAAAATTCTAAAATAGCTCATAAGCCTCGTCTTTTTGACTTATACCTTTATCAGTGCCAATAAAATAAACGAATCCAAGCAATATTAATGGGTGTTTGTTCAAGGTTAATTTTAGGTCGTTAATAGTTTCCTGGCACAGCATCTGACACTCTCATTCGTCTAACTGAAGAAGGGGAGAAAGTGTCACATAGTTTCCTATAACATGTACGCCTGCTGAGCTATTGAATCATGCTCTAGTTTAGGTTATAGTCGTACAATCAAGCTGAATCTCGGTTCACTGTTCTGCTCAAAATTCAAAACAGAAGGAAAGTGCATTTTTTTTTACCTTTTATACAATTCCCTGTTCAACCTATGATACCATTAGAAAGATTCATTCAATGTTCATTAGGACCTAGTTGTACTAAATCCTATATCTCACATTAGATTGTGGCATATCCTTTAGCCAAGTTTTTGAAATCATTGAAGAATGAAAATAGAACAATTATGGAATAAAAACTATGTACCTTGGTAGCTTGCTTGGAGAGCTATGAGAGTTCTTTCACACTCTATAAATGACTTTAAACTCTTTTCAGAAAAAAGTAAGTGCAATTATGAGATTAGCACTTATGACCGTAATTTATACCTATACACAGCTTATACATAGATTACGCACGGCATTTTTCGATACATCTTATGAAGAGCTATAATTCATACATAAACTCGCTTATGCAATTCTAAAAACTGAATTGATACAACACTAAAACCCTTTAATCAAAAACTGGCAAAAAATTGTAAGAAATTTATGAAAAACCATACCTATCAACCAAAATTGTAACTTAGGGCTTGCCTTTTTTTTCCTCAATCCACTGCCTACCCAAAGACCATCGCTTCACTAACAACCCAGACAGCCAAACAAAAAAAACAAAGTTTATAAGGTATATATCTGATTCCGTTTATAAGAATAAGCATTAACAATAAACTAATCCTAAACACTTGAGTAACTTTTGAGTTCGAATTAAGCCTAAACAGAAATTCTTGACATGCATTTTTTATTATTAATTATACTAAACCAACAACACCCAAAATCTTTAAGAAAAATTAAGCAACTCTCCAAGACAACTCTAAAAAAACCCAATCACCTGGTAATATATCTTGCAATAAGTTCATGGTCGTTTTTCCTGATCAAAAAGCCTGCGGTTCATGCTCAAACCCTATTTTCAAATACTGTGAAAAAACCCTTAACCTCTAGTGTATAAAAATGATGATGTCAAAATTAGGGTTTATAAACTTACAAAATACAATAGGGATTCTTTGAATCTTCAAATTAAACATGACAATGAATCACATCAACAATCTTCTTCTCCAACTTGTTTTGTGGCTGCCGTCAATAAATATGGTTGATTGATGGTCATCCGATTTATGATGTTTCTGAATTGGCAGTGGATTAATATTTGTGGATCTTGAAAGGTTTTAGATTTATTGATTTGTAGAAGAAACAAATGACGGGAGGTGGAGATGAGTGTGGTGTTTGATGAACACGTATATCACACATGTTATAGCAAACAAATGACGGGTCGTCCGGCGGGTTCCGGTGACAGATTCCGGCGGGTTGACCCGGTACCCACCGGATTCTGGCAGAATTAAATGCTTTTTAATGGGACATGGCTGCCTTTTAATTAAATTTAAAATTAAAATTAAAATACAATGACATTATATATTCTAGGTGAAGTATATCACTAGTTGCTTATGTTATAATAGCAATTCTAAGAAGAAATGTTAAATGTTTTAACAAATAGATTCGTGTATATTAGTAATACATACAAGAAATTGTAAGGTTAACACATATAAGTAAATAAAAAAGTACTGTAATATTGTGTGTGTGAGAGAAAATGTATGTGAGAGAGAAAAAAAAGGCTAGTAACTTTCCGGTGAGAGAGCCATGTAAGGGGTATCCAAAGAGAGCTAATGAGAGTGCGAGGTCAAGGCACATAGGAAATAGTGGGGAATACAATGGTAAGCGACTAGGAACTAACTATATCGGTGGGAAACGTAACTCATCGGTGTCGTTCATGTTTTTCAACTTTCCGGATGGGTAGACAATGGGAAACTTATGGATGTTGTTCAAGAAGTATGGCACCGTGTTTGATATGTTCATGGTGCAAAAACGTCTCCGTAGTGGGCAACGTTATGGATTTGTACATTTTAAGCTAGTCTTGGATGTGAATGTCCTTCTAAAAAACCTACGTAATATCAGGTTCGGAGAAGAGCATTTGAAGGTCTTTATTGCATTTGATAGGAGAAGCACAAATGGTAGAAGTAAGGTGGGCAATAGGGGGCTGGGTAGTAATTTCAACACGAAGTCAAGCAACATCTTCAACAACGTAGGAGTTAGGAGCAACATACAGGATGGGCGTCGATTTGCAGATGTGGTAAGTGGGGACAGAATCGCAGATAATAAGGCAAAGGCGAAAGTAGAAGAAAGAGTTGAGGACAAGGTAATAGTGGTAAGTGAGGAGGAAGTGTGCTCTGAACTATTTAACAGAAGTTTAATAGGAGAAGTGAAGAGTTTATGTTATCTTACAAAGATGATGGGTATTTGCGATGAGCTAGGACTGGGCAAGGTTGAGATCAAGTTGTTAGCTGGTTTGGAAGTCATGTTAATATTTGACACGGCAGAAACAACCACTAATATATTGAATGATATACATCATGGAATAAGAAGATGGATCCACAAAGTGAGAAGATGGAGCAAGAATTACATAACATCCGGGAGACTGACATGGATGAATATCATTAGAGTCCCAGTTTCTTGATGGTCGGAGTCGGTGTTTAGGAAGATAGCGGTTGTGCATGGAAGAGTAATGGGGTTGAGGAACTGCAAACTAGAAGGCAACCAAAGTGTTATCATTGGCAAAGTGCAAATACATTTAGTTAAAGAAAAGCTTAATGTTATGTGTATGGAAAAAATGTTCAAAGTGGAGGTAATCGAGGAAGTTGGTGATATAGAAGAATTCGAGATAGAGGAGTTAAAGGTAGTTAGACTAGAAGATCGGGCTTCTGTGAATGCGGAAAAAAAGGACATGGATGATATGGTGATTTTTCTGATGAGGACGACGAAAGTGATAGAAATAGCAACAATGGGTCTGATGAAGATGGAGGAGACTCGGATAGCGAGGATGGGGGGAGTAACGACAGTGACAATGGAGATCGTGGGTCTCAAACGGTGGTTGAACGTGATCAGAAAAAGAAAGAAGAGGAGGAGTCTAGGCTGTCCTTGGGAACTAGAGTGTATGAGACTCCCGAGGTAGAGGGCACGAAGTCAGATGCGGATGAGAATACTAACGGCTATGTTAAGGAAGTAAAAAAAGTTGTAAATAATGATGAGGATGGTGGGCCACGAAATTTAAATTTAGACGATCTAAAAATAAGAAATTGTTTAGGAATTAGTTGTTGTCAAGTTGATGATTTACAAATAAAAGATGGGAGTATATATCAGAAGTGTGGTGGATCAGGTCCTATGAATGCTATGGGCCACGAAACTGTATGCAGATCAGAGAAGACAAAAATTGATAAAGCCTAAACGAAAGATGTTTATGGGCCAAGAGATGGAAATAATGCAGATTTTTATGATGGGCCAAGTGAAGGGTATGAGACACTGATAATCAAAATAATTTACTGGTAAACAAGGATGATCTTGTGGAACAAAATAATAATCAAAAAAGTAGTCAACAAACTCCAAAAGGTGAGAAAAGAGCACAATCACCAGTAAACTCGAATTACAGTGACTACCAAAGAACTAATAAGAAAAGGAAATCCAATGATGATGGTGAGGAACTCGAAGGGGTTAGCAAAAGGAATTTATTTTCTCAGGGCAAGAGAAGCGATAAAAATCAAGATAACAAAATAAGGGTGGGGCGAAGAAGTGTTAAAGGGTTGCAAGAAATACAGGGATAAAAGGATTGGGGGATAATACAAAAGGGATCTCAGAGGCGTACAAAGAGTACCACGAGGTTATTAATGACAACAATGGTACTTTCATATTTAAAGGGTCGGGGCATGCGGATTCGAGCAGCAAGAGTTGTTCCATAAATATGGAATATGTTAAAGAGATTGGGGAAATAATCGGGGTATCGTGGAGTAAGGCCGAAGAAGAAAGAAATAAAGAAGTAGCAAGTGGTGATGAAAAGAGAGTGGGTGGTGTCACGAGCACTGTCTAGGGGTAAGGTATGTTGTTGATTATCGTTCATCTAATTATCCTTATGAAGATAATTTCCATTAATGTAAGAGGTATGGGGGAGGCCGGGAAAAAAGGTTGGGTTAATTCTATTATTAGAGACGAACGTCCCGATGTTATTGGTCTACAAGAAACAAAAATGGATGTTGTTGACGAGGCATGGGTGGAGGAGTTATGGGGTAGTAGAGGGTTTGGGTTGACCCAATTATCAGCTAATGGTAACTCGAGTGGTATTTTACTCATATGGGATTCTAGTTCTATTTCATTTAAAGACGTCAGGGGTGACGAAAGATTTGTTGCAGTCAAAGGAGAATGGAAAGGTAGAGTTGGAGATGTCTTTTTGGGTTGTATTTACGGCCCGCATGTGGGTAGTCAAAAAATGTCCCTTTGGAATAGACTTTTAGGGGTAATGGGTGGTTGGATCGGAGCATGGTGCTTGTTTGGAGATTCAAATGTGGTCAGAAGAAGCAGTGATAGGTTGAATTCTCAAGTTTGTTTTAGAGAAATGGAAGAATTTAACGATTTCATCAACGTTGCGAAGCTTATCGAGGTCCCGATGGGCAGTAGTTTATGGGGTCACCTCTCGGTGGTGGCCTTGGATCGCAAGCTTTCAGATCACTGTCTTATCGTCTTAAAGGACATTGATTTGGATTCCGGCCCAAAGCCATTTCGCACTTTTGACATCTGGTTAGAGGATAGCGATATAGGGTCTGTAGTGGAAACGACATGGAATTTGGAGGTGAGGAGCAACCGTCTTGATTGTCGATTTAGAGATAAACTTAAAAATGTAAAGATGACGCTTAGAAAATGGAGTAAAGAGAGATTTGGTGCTCCAAAAGAAAGAATTGAAGCTTACAAAAAAGAGGCGATGAGATGGGAATTGGAAGCGGAGAATAGGATTCTAGATGAGAACGAGAGGGCGACTTGGATGGAAGCGAGAAAACAATGGGTGACAAAAGAAAATGAATTTGGTAATATGCTTGGACAAAAGGATAGGGTAAAGTGGGATGTAGAAGGTGATGAAAATTCCAAATTTTTTCACGCGTTCATAAAGAGAAGGAATAATAAGAGCAATATTAGGGGTCTCATGGTTAACGGGTATGGTGCGAGGATCCAAGAATGATTAAAGAAGAAATGGTTAGACACTATAAGTCACTTTTCAGTAAAGGTACGACGGTTTGGCCTATTTTTTGTTGTGAAAGAGTCGAAAAAATATCGATTGATGAGGCGAATTTGCTGGAAAAGGATTTTAACGAAGGAGAGATTTGGGATGCAATTCGGGGGTGTGGTAGTGATAAAGCACCGGGGGCCGGATGGTTTCAATTTTAAGTTCATCAAAACGTTTTGGGAGATATTTAAGACGGACTTAGTAAACGCAATCAGATGGTTTGCAGACAACACGGAGATAACGAAAGGCTGTAATTCATCATTTGTTACTATCATTCCAAAGGTCGCGGACTCAATCGGCCTTGGGGATTTTCGCCCCATAAGCCTTATCGGTTGTTATTATAAGATCATCGCGAAATTGTTAGCCGAGAGAGTTAAGCGGGTGGTGGGTAAGGTTGTAGGGGATGTTCAAAATGCATTCATTAAAGGAAGATACATTCTGGATGGTATTTTGATTGCAAACGAAACGGTGGACTATTTGAAGAAATCGAAAGAGAAAGGGTTAATTCTCAAAGTTGATTTTGAGAAAGCATATGATAGTATGAATTGGAGATTTTTGATAGATATAATGAAAAGAATGACGTTCGAGGACAAGTGGTGTAATTGGGTCGAGTGTTGCCTTCGCTCCGCCTCTATGTCAATTCTAGTTAACGGTTCTCCAACAGAGGAATTTAGCCTTGGAAGGGGTGTAAGGCAAGGTGACGCCCTTTCACCATTGTTTATCTTGGCGACGGAAGGGTTAAATGCTATTGTTAATGAAGCGGTAGAAAATGGAATTTTTAGGGGGGTTAAAGTGGGTAGAAACAGGGTGGTGGTCTCCCATCTTCACTATGCGGATGACACCATCTTTTTTGGAGAATGGAACAAAGAGAATGCAAAAGCGTTAATGTGTATTCTAAAGTGTTTTGAAGAGGTGTCTGAGTTACGGGTTAAATATAATAAGAGCAAGCTATATGGTGTAGGCGTGAATGACTTGGAATTGGGTGAGATGGCGAGATGGATGGGATGTGGAGTAGGGGATTTTCCTTTCACTTATTTGGGTCTACTAATTGGTGAAAACATGAGGCGAGTGGGGGCATGGAGTACCGTTGTGAAGAAATTTAAAAATCTGCTATCCGAGTGGAAAGCTAAAACGATGTCGTTTGGGGGTCGTTTAACATTGGTCAAGTCGGTTTTAGGTAGCTTACCATTGTATTACTTTTCAATGTTTCGTGTGCCATTAAGTGTCATAAAACATCTTGAGAGAGTTCGAAAAAATTTCTTTTGGGGGGGTGTGGGTGATCATAAAAAGTTAGCTTGGGTCAAATGGGATAAGGTTCTAGCCTCACATGGGGATGGGGGGTTAAATATTGGGCCATTGCGGGCAAAAAATTTAGCGCTCTTAGGAAAATGGTGGTGGAGGTTCAAAAAAGAGGGGGGGTCGTTATGGGTTAGGATCATTAAAAGTATTCATGGTGAAAGTGGGGGGCTCGGAGAGGTTAGAGAGGTGTCGAATGGGGGAGGAGGGATTTGGCGAGAAATTAGTAAGGTCGGAGAGGAGTTAGAGGGGTTGGGTATAGATTTTGTTTCTTCGTTTAAGGGTGAGGTGGGGGATGGTAGTGACATTAGGTTTTGGGTTGATAGATGGATTGGAGATGTAAGGTTGTGTGATAGATTCCCTAGGCTTTATCATTTGGACCGGAGGAAAGAGGGTAGGGTGGGGGATAAAGGGAGATGGGTAAACAATGAGTGACATTGGGAATGGGATTGGGTTAGGCCTATTAGGGGGAGGGTTCATCGGGAGTTGGATGGCTTACAAGATGTTTTGCATAGTGTTGTTGTTTGTAATGATTATAGGGACCGGTCGAAGTGGACGCTAAACGAAGATGGTGAATTCACGGTTAAAGAGCTAACAAAGATGATCGAAGAGAAGATATGGAGAGTGGAGAATGGCGGCCAAGTAACTTTGTGGAATAAACGGGTGCCTAAGAAAGTCAACATATTCATTTGGAGGGCTTTGCAAGGTAAACTACCGGTACGTGAAGAACTTGATAAAAGAGGAATAGATTTGGACTCTTTACTTTGTCCGTGTTGTGATACCTTGGTGGAATCTTGTAATCATAGTTTGGTCTTGTGCGATTTGGCATGGAGCGTTTGAGAAAGGATTTATAGATGGTGGAAATCGGCAATGTCAATGCATTCTCCATTGATGAATTATTTTCATCTAATGGGAACGTCAACATTCCTAGTCAGTCTTCTGGTTTATGGCAAGCGGTTATTTGGACTTCGGGTTATTACATTTGGAAAGAAAGGAATTCGAGAGTGTTTAGAAATAAAGTGTCAAGCACTAATAAAATTATTCAATATATCAAACTTAAGAGTTACGAATGGATAGTTAGAAGATCAAAAAAGAAATGTGTGATGAATTGGCAACATTGACTTTTCGACCCAATTAGATGTCGTATTCAACCGTAACGGGGTGTAGGGTGTTTGGATATTTAATTCAGCTCAACGGTTACAGAAGTGGGTTTGGCTCTGACGTGCATGGTGTTTTGGTACATTGCTAATATCTTTTTTTTTCTTGTAATAATGGTGTATGCTTCAGTTTGTTTGGCTCGCGATTGTCAGGTTCAAGGCTTCTGCACTATCTGAATAATTTTGCGATCTGCATTGGTATAGTAAAGTGGCTTTATATCAGTTTGCAGCAGAATTGAGATAATGTTTTAGTTTTAGTTTCTTGTGTGGTCAGGTGCATATAGGGCCATATTGCCTCATGTGGATCAGTTAGCACAAGTTGCATATAGTGTAAGTCCATTAATTTGTGTGTGGTCAAGGTTTTTAGCATGCTGAGATACGATTTCACCTATGTTTAGTTGTGTTTTTAGTTTGTATTTTTTTCTTTGGGTCCTTTCCTCTTTTAATTACGTTGTTTAATTGAGGAGGGATGCCTTGTTTTGTAATCGTCTTTCTCCTTTTTGCGGGTTTTTTTATATATTGTTGCCTTTCAAAAAAAAAAAAAACACATATAAGTACCAAAAAGTAGGTTATAGATTTGATTGGCGAGGTTAAAAACTTCGACAAATGCAATAGAAAAACACTTAAATGGTTTGCTTTACTACTTACGTTGAGTGTCTATGTTTGTATTTTGAGTGTGTTTTAAACTTTTAATGGGTTCAATTTTCACTTTTCACTATTATAGATGCTTGCAGTGAATAACCAGATTTTCAAAGATCAGGGTGAATAAAATTGTTTAACTATAAATAAGAGCATATATTTTTTTGAACCGACTGCAATTGGAAAAATCAAAAGCTTTTACAAAAATTAATACCGCAAAACATAATTGCATCGACGTTACTTGACACTACAGGCAGGGATGGAACTTAGAAGGGACTTCAATTTTTTTTTGACCCTATGTATATATTTTATAATCTTTTAGAGTTAAGTACATTTTTGGTCCTGGTGGTTTGGTGCGTTTTCTCACTTTTGGTCCAAAATTCAAAAAATGTTTGATTTTGGTCCAAAACACATAGTTTCGTTTAACTTTCGGTCCAAAATACATAGTTTCGTTACACTTTTGATCCAAAAGACATAGTTTTAGTTCACTTTTAGTCCAAAACTTTTAGTCCAAATTCACGGGATTGGACTAAAAGTGGACCGAAACTATGTTTTTGGACCAAAACCAAACTTTTTTTGAATTTTGGACCAAAAGTGAAATCGCACCAAACCACAAGGACCAAAAATGTACTTAACTCAATCTTTTATATATAATTTTATTCATTTTTTATACAAAAATTTGATTGTAGTATATATTCCCCCCTTAAAATAAATAGTTTTTAAATTCGCCCCTCCACAAAAAACGTTCAAGTTCCGTCTCTGACTATAGGACATCCCAACACCCGGTAGTTCCTTCACTAACATTGCGGTCTCAATTTTCTTTTTGGAAGGAAACATACTCACACTTAAACTATTTGTTATAAAAGAACTTATATAACCTTCATTATTTTATATACCTTTTGTTATAGATTTATTTCAATGTTAAAAACACAGAACACGACTTTGTTTATTTTCCTTCCATTTTCGTTTACTTTCTTTCAATTCGATAATACTGGCCGACGCTCCCATTACTGGTCAGTGCAAGGCAATTAGTACGAGTTGCCATAGTGTCATAGTGAGAAATATAGACACAACTTTCTTTTCATTCAATTTATTTTCTACATTTTCTTTATATATAATTTCTATCGTAAAAAAACTCGAGAACAAAGCATAAACAATCGCAAGTCACAATCTATATATTTTAGATGTGTTTGAAAATGAAGAATTAAAACCATAAAAAATGTAAATCTATTCGGACCATCCAAGTCACAATCTATATATTTTAGATGTGTTTGAAAGTGAAGAATTAAAACCATAAAAATGTAAATCCAATCTATATATTTTAGATGTGTTTGAAAATGAAGAATTAAAACCATAAAAAATGTAAATCCATTCGGACCATCCACATTGGTGAATAAGACCCAAACACAACAAGCTAGTAGGGCCCATGCATGACTTCTCGACGCACACACACTCAATATCCCCAATTCGATTCTCAATTCCAAATTAGGGCTTACAATACTACCAAAGATTCTTAATTTAGTCCAATTTAGGTAAAAAAAGATTGTTTTTTAATCAGGATTCTGTAATTAATGCTTACATTATGTATTTATGTTTTGTGGGCATTGTTGATGAGGTGAGTTAATTTGCATACTAGTTTCTCTCTACATACTAAGGGACAAATCTAAACCATCTATTTCATTAAATTAAAAAGACAACATTTGAGATTAAAAAAAATATGGAGGGACCAAAAGTGTAAATTTAATAAAACTCACATTAATCCATCCCTCATTATTTGTAGAGTTGGCAAATCTCGCCCAAATTGCAATTAATTAACTTTTTAGACATTTTGTATGTTTTTTTAATGTTTTTACGCTCTCTACGTTCTTTTACGTTTGTTACAATTTTTTTACGTTTTCTTACGGTTTTTTTACGTTTTTGTATGTTTTCATACGTTTTCGTCCGCTTTCGCACGTTTTCGTATGCCTTCACGTGTTTTCGTTTGCTTTCGCATGTTTTCGCGCGTTTTCGTTCTTTTTAGACGTTCTCGCACGATTTCTTACGTTTTCACACGTTTTCAAACGTTTTCGTCTGTTTTCACACTTTTTTCTGTTTTCGTCCGCTTTCGCACGTTTTCTTTCGTTTACACACGTTATCGTCCGTTTTTGGACATTTTCTTACGCTTTTGTCCGCATTTAAGCGTTTTCGTCGGATTTCTCGCGTTTTCGTCAACTTTTGCGCGTCTTCGTATGTTTTCGCACGTTTCCGTCTGTTTTCGAGCGTTTTTGTCTGTTTTTAAACGTTCTCGCACGTTTTCTTATGTTCTCGCACGATTTCTTACGTTTTCTTTCTTTTTCACACATTTTCTTTCGTTTTCAAACGTTTTCGTTTGTTTTTTGAAACTTTCATACGTTTTCGCACGTTTTCTTACGTTTTCATACGTTTTCGCACGCATTCGCGCATTTTCGTCCGCTTTTGCGCGTTTTCTTATGCTTTCGCGCGTCTTCGCCAGCTTTCGTGCGTCTTCACAAGCTTTCGCGCGTTTTCGCCAGCTTTCACACGTTTTCGTCCGTGTTTAGACGTATTTAGTCGTTTTGAGACGTTTTTGGCAGTTATCAATCGGTTGCTTCTATTTTCATAAGTTATCTATCAATGATATTATTCCAAAAACCTAAACCCCTAACCACTAAACCCTAAACCCTTAACCAATAGGTATAATATCACAAGTGACATGTACATAAACTTTAAGATCTATACCAAAAACTCTAAACCCCTAACCACTAAGTATAATATCATAAGTGATATATACATAAACTTTAAGATCTATACCAGAAACCCAAAACCCCTAACCACTAAAACATATACCAAAAACTCTAAACCACTAACCACTAGATATAATATCACAAGTGATGTATACATAAACTTTAAAATCTATACCAAAAACCTTAAACCCCTAACCAGTAAACCCTATACAAAAAAACCTAAACCCTTAACCACTACATATAATATCACAAGTGATGTATACATAAACTTTAAAACATATACCAAAAACCCTAAACCCCTAACCACTAAACCCTATACCAAAAACCTTAAACAACTAACCACTAAACGCTATACCAAAACCCTAATCCACTAACCGCTAAACCCAATACCAAAAACCCTAAACCCCCCTCCCTAACCACTAAACCCTATATCAAAAACCCTAAACCCTAAACCCCTAACCACTAAACCCTATACCAAAACCATAAATCCCTAACCATTAGGTAAAATATCACAAGTGATATATATACATAAACTTCAAAATATATACCAAAAACTCTAAACCCTTAACCCCTAAACTCTACACCAAAAATTCTAAACCCCTAACCACTAGATATAATATCACAAGTGATATATACATAAATTCTAAAATCTATACCAAAAACCCTAAACTCATAACCACTAAACCCTATACCAAAAACCATAAACCCCTAACCACTAGGTATAATATGACAAGTGATATATACATAAACTGTAAAATATATACCAAAAGCCTTAAACCCTTAACCATTAAACCATATACCTAAAACCCTAAACCTTAAACCCTAAACCCATAACCACTAAATCTCATACCCAAAACCCAAAACCCCTAACCACTAGGTATAATATCACAAATGATGTATACATAAACCACTAAACTCTTAACCACTAGGTATAATATCACAAGTGATGTTTACATAAAATTTAAAACCTATACCAAAAACTTTAAACCCATAACCATTAAAGCTCATACCCAAAACCCAAAACCCTAAACCCCTAACCACTAGGTATAATATCACAAATGATGTATACATAAACTACTAAACCATACCAAAAACTCTAAACACCTAACCACTAAACCCTAAACCACTAACCAGTAAACCCTAAACCCCTAACCACTAAACTCTATACCAACAACCCTAAACCCTTAACCACTAGATATAATATCATAAGTGATATATACATAAATTCTAAAATCTATACCGGAAAGCCTAAACCCCTAACCACTAAATCATATACCAAAAACCCTTAACCACTAGGTATAATATCATAAATGATGTATAAATAAAATTTAAAAGCTATACCAAAAACCCTAAACCCCTAACCACTAAACTCTATACCAAAAACCGTAAACCTCTAACCACTAAACTCTATACCAAACCTCAAACCCGTAGTCATTAAACCCTAAACACCTAACCATTAGACCCTATACCAAAATCCTAAACACCTAACAGCTAAACCTTATACCATAAACCTTAAACCTCCTCCATAACCACTAAAACCTATACCCAAAACCCTAAACCCCTAACCACTAAACCCTATACCAAAACCCTAAACCCCTAACCACTAGGTATAATATCACAAATGAAATATACATAAAACTTTAAAATCTATACCAAAAACCCTAAACCCTATACCAAAAACCCTAAACCCCTAACCACTAGGTATAATATCACAAGTGATATATACATAAACTTTAAAATCTATACCAAAAACCCTAAACCCCTAACCACTAAACTCTATACCAAAAACCCTAAACCTCTAACCACTAAACTCTATACCAAAAACCCCAAACCCGTAACCATTAAACCCTAAACACCTAACCATTAAACCCTATACCAAAATCCTAAACACCTAACCGCTAAACCTTATACCATAAACCCTAAACCTCCTCCAAAACCATTAAAACCTATACCAAAAACCCTAAACCCCTAACCACTAAACCCTATACCAAAAATCCTAAACCCCCTATACCAAAAACTAAACCTCCAAACCTACTATGTGCAATGTCCATGTGATATATATACATTAACTTTAAAAATCTTTATCCATAAAACCTACCCCTAAACCCTAACTACTAATCACTATACCAAAACACCTTAACCCCTAACACTAAACCTATTCCAATACCTTTTACAAGGTATGATTCACCCGTGATTAAACATTTATTGCCCCTGACATTGTAGTTCTACCGTGTTAAAATAAAAATAATAATAATATCTCATATGATAACGTAATTATTAATGTGACATTGTCATGGTATTTAATATAATTAATATCACATGTGATAAAGCTAATATTAATGTAGCTTAATGTGGTTATTTTTGTAAATTCCTCACATGGAATCAATGTTATGTATCACTTGTGGTGATATTATATTGTTGTAGGTTTAAAACGGTTTAAAACATTGTTTTGTGAGAAAATAGGTGGTTTAATTTAAATTTTAACAAATTATGTTTGATATATGGGTTAGAATGGTACACAGTGTTTATTTTTTAATGTCAAACATGATGAACCAATTTAAGGATTTACTAATACTTACGCATATTTCATGACATCATGTTGATGTGTTCGAAATATTACAAATCTGTTATATACATGTATTACTTCAGTAGGTTTTGGTGTATAAAAATAAAATTCTTCGATATTCACCAACTTTTATAAATAAACTGTTTTGATTTGGAGGTCCAAAAATTATGTATGATAAATGGTTGAAAAACTAAGGATATATACTTTTCAATGCCAAAAACAATGAGTCAGTTGAAGTTCCACACAAATATTTATACCCGTTTTACGAAAGCATGTGAAGTGTTCTAACTTACAGATTAATGTAATATCACACGTGATATATCAAACACAATACTACATAAAGAAAAAACAAAAAATTATAAGAAAACAAAAAAAAGTTTGTCGAAAGTATATGAAAGTGCCCCTCTATTGAAAGATAATTTAATGCTCGTCATGATGGTGTAATTTATGTATCTTAACGTTTTGCGGTTTTTGTAATATGCAATTTTTAAAAATAAAGGTAAAAGTGTGTTTTAATTAAAAAGCACAAAAGTAGGAAGGGGTGGTAGATGCTTTTTAAGGTTTAATCTTATCCATTAAATAAAATTAAATCTTAGATTAATTCCCATTATTAAGTCAAACTCAAATGGATGGTGAAGATTTGTCCCTTGGTATGTGAGGAGAAACTGGTATGCAAATAAACTTTTCTCTATTGTTGATTGAGCTTTAATAGACCTAGATTTTATTTATTTCCTATGAAGAATTGATTTTTACATTTTATTTGTTACTTAAATTGGTTGTTTAGTAAATTCGAGTGAAAAGGGTGTAATTAAAATGTGATCTTTTTTGTTTCGGCTTACGCATTATTTGGTTTTGGGCTTATGTTTGATAAGCTTAATTTTTGTGGCTTATTTTCAAACTTTTTGGCTTAGTTCATAATGAAGTAAATGAGCTAAGGACCCATCTATTTATACTAAATACAATTAGGGCAGTAGATAGCTTAGGGCCAAAGCTAACAAAACCCACTTCTCCTTCCCCTTAGGCATTAGGCCGGTCGAACACAACCCAAACACACCCTTGGGTTTGACTTTTTGACTTTTATTAATTATTATGTATAATTACATTTAATTACATACTAGTTAAAAAGCCTTCTAGTTAATTATTCGTAAACAAACTAATTAATGACCGTTTAGTATTCTACCGTTAGTATAATAATATATATAATATATATAATAAATATACAATTATATAATTTTATATACCAATAAAATGATATCTAAGTGTGAATATGTGTGTGACCCCGTAGGCTCACGTATTTCTAGCCGTATAAATATTCGTATGACATGAGCACATCCTAACATTGTACTCCTCCGAGCTAGTGATCTGATTTGAGCTAATTCGGATAATATACGAGTCATGTGCACTAAAGTCATGCTTGTCTTGAAAATCTGTAGACTTGGCATGTTTCCAATTCCAAAGCTCCATTGGAGCAGAATAAAGAATATCAAGTGCAGTGAGTGTAGAACGAAACACTATGTACTCAGAATTGGATCAGCATGGATTGTTTCGTACGTGGAACACGCTCGTGATACCAACCAATGATGAATGATTTGGGATGGAAATGGTTTTTTGTTTAGAAAAATTGATGAAAAATCTAATCAACGAGTCGAAAAAGCATAAACTCAAACCTGATGACAATGAATTAGATTGTTGACTTATTGAATTTTTCATTTTTCATGTAAAATCTGCATAAGACAAATCGAACATGTCATACATGTTTCATAACATAACTATAATTTTAGTTTTTTATAGGAACACTTTTTTTTACATGTACATTCTAAATTGATATTTTACGTAACCATGAATGCATTCATGTATTTTTTTTCTTCATAAAATCATATGATTAAATGGTAAAAAAAAAGTGGAAAAATGAAAATTTCAACTTTAAATAGAAGAGAGGTAGACATTGATTTTTGCCAATTTTGTTTTTAGAAAAAACATGTCAAGCCTCTATTAAGGTGTGAACTTGATGTTACATATCATGAGCAAGTATCATATTCATGTTACATCTAGTAAAGGTTGTATAAAATTAAAGTAGAAAAATTGTTTTGCAAACATTTGACTTTAACTAAATTTCGCACACATGTATACACGATCATGCATTTAGTCTAACACTCGAGTGTCTGATAGCTAGTTCACTGATTATATATAAAAGATCGTAAAGTTTTGCTTAAACAAACAAATATAACTCTAATTTTCACACAAATGCATATGTTTGATTTGTGTAGATGTAAGAATTGTTGATGGTGAAGGTGAATGCTTGAAGAAAATTGTATATAATCTAAGATAAATAACATACAAATTACATTAAGTTGAAGTAATTGGGATCTCGAAAAACTTCTACCTCCTCTTTTGCTATTGCTTATGATATGAACGCCACGACCACCCAAATGTAAGTTTATGTGAATGTATGTATAGTCAATATTTTAGAGAATTGAATAAAGGTTGTAAAAGAACGATATTTATATACGCAAGACTGATTATCACTTTTTTACATAATACGATCACATGTTTTCTCTTTCTCTTTTCACGTTTTACTCGTGCAAACTTGTAATATATGACCTTCAAAAGATTCCACGTTCTAAATAACTTATAGGCTAAAAATATAGGTGGATGAAAATGAATTCATTGTATCTTAAAGTTTCATTTTGCCCATTTCAGTTTTGACATTATATTTAGACAAAACTTAATAAGAAACAAGCAAACAAACTTTAAGTCTCATGTGAAATGAAATATATGTGATTATATCCATTTGAAGGAGGAAAAAAGAAGCCAATTTTAGACTTTTAGTAATTGGAACCCATATAAGTAAATCTAAACCGAGTATCAAGCTTATCCTTAAGTAATGAAAATCACATAGCTAAAACTAGTGACAAAATGAAATGAAATAATTGGGTTAATCACAAAAAAACGTATCAAGAGTGAGACTGTGTACAAAACGGTCACAAGAAACGTGTAAGTGATATAAATTTACATGCGCTGGGGAATACTCGCAGGGGAAGCTTCGTAAGGGATTCTTTCCCCAGCGAGAATCCCCAGCGACGAGGTGGGTCCCACTCATTTTTGCCACGGTGGCACACTTTCCCCAGCGACATGTCGCTGGGGAAAACGTTTAATTAATTTTTTTAAAAACGTTTTCCCCAGCGACATGTCGCTAGGGAAAGCGTTTAATTAAATTTTTTAAAAACGTTTTCCCCAGCGACATGTCGCTGGGGAAACATTTTATTAAATATTTAATAAAACGTTTCCCTAGCGACATGTCGCTGGGGAAAACGTTTAAAAAAAATTAATATCAAGTTTCCCCAGCGACATGTCGCTGGGGAAACCTTTAAAAAAAATTTAATATCAGGTTTCCCGGGGAAAACTTAAAAAAAAAATTAATATCATGTTTCCCCAGCGACATGTCGCTGGGGAAAAGTCTGCATTTTTTTTTAAAATACAGCCTGAACATGACACATTAAAAAGTTGTATCGTCTTCCATATTATAATTTAATTTGTCAAATACCACGTGTACAACGATGATATTTAAAGCAAAACACGACTTCATTAATAAAAACTCTCGTTAGTAGTTAGAAATCTAATCATAATTCACGTGTGAACGGTGATAATTAAAAGCGAAACACGACTTTATTAAAAAGTAAGCTCTCGTTATTAATCATAATTCAAATAAGGTTACCATAAAAAATAAGAGTCTTACATGAACTCAAACTTAACCCGACATTTCACAAACCACTCTTACCTAATCCATTGAACTAAATCTAAAACAAATTAACGTAAAATCGCAACACAATGACTTCTTCTAAACCACCTGACTTTCAACTGCAAGGAAAAACCTATGTACACGGCTTGAACAATCTTGTTGTCATTCTTCTCGTTTGTTTGCATTCACCACATTCTCAAGACCTAATCATGTGATCAAAATCCCAATCCTGTTTTTTGACATTTTGCAGTGGCAAGAATAAACCTCCATTTTAATAGGGTACACTTTTATACACATTTAGAACAATATATGTTTGATACTATTTATTTCGTTTTATTCATAAAAACATGATAGTCTTACTTGTACGCGGGTATGTTACTCATTTGCTTAATAATTTTGTTGCAAATGTAACAACGCTTAAGACACTCCTCGAATTTTGAGTCATCGGGATATTCCGCAGCATACACCAAAGGGTGGTTGCCACCACCATGTAGCAGCCACCATGGAACACTGGATAGGGTGGCAATCTATCACCTTGTCGCAATAAGAATGTGTCATTATGGGGCATCCGTCTTTGATGGATACAACACAAGTGTATTCCTCCGAGCTAGTGATCTCATTTGAGCTAATTGGGATAATATATGAGTCACGTGCACTAAAGCCGCGCTTTTTTTGTAGGAAATGAAACATCATTTAGACAACGTATACGCAGTTTATTTTGTATCTCATATAAAGCACAACATCGTCATTAGCACGTGTTAAACGACGATAGTAAAACTCGAAACGTGACATCATTAAAAAGTTGTATCGTCTTCAATTATAATTTAATTGTCATTACCACGTGTTAAACGATGATATTTAAAGCAAAACACGACTACATTAATAAAAACTCTCGTTAGTAGTTAGAAATCTAATCACAATTCACGTGTGAACGATGATAATTAAAAGCGAAACACGACTTTATTAAAAAGTGCTCTCGTTATTAATCATAATTCAAATAAGGTTACCATAAAAGAGAGTCTACATGAACTAAACTTACCCGACGAGTTTCACAAACCACTCGTTGACTTAATCCTTGAACTAAAATCTAAAACAAATTTAAAGTAAAATCGCAACACAATGACTTCTTATAAACCATAAACCTTATGTTCACGGCTTGTACTTCTTGTTGTCCTTCTTCTCGTTTGTTGCTTTCACCACATTATCAAGACCAATCTTGTCTTCAAAATCTCCATTCCTATTTTTTGACATTTTGCAGGGCATGAATAAAACTCCATGTAAAGAGGGTACACTTTTATACACATTTTGAACAATATATATTTGATACTATTTATTTTGTTTTATTCATAAAAACATGATAGTCTTGTGCGCGGGTGTCTTACTCATTTGCTTAATAATTTTGTTGCAAATGTAACAACGCTTAAGACACTCCTCGAATTTTGAGTCATCGGGATATTCCGCAGCATACACCAAAGGGTGGTTGACAACACTAGGGGTAGAAGCCACCATGGAACGCGGGATAGGGTGGCAATCTATCACCTTGTCGCAATAAGAATGTGTCATTATGGGGCATCCATCTTTGATGGATACAACACAAGTGTATTCCTCCGAGCTAGTGATCTCATTTGAGCTAACTGGGATAATATATGAGTCACGTGCACTAAAGCCGCGCTTGGCTTGAAAATCTATAGACTTGGGATGTTTTCAATTCCAAAGCTCCCCTAGAGCGGAATAAAGAATATCAAGTGCGGTGAGTGTAGGACAAAACACTGTGTACTCATAATTGGAATGGAAATGGATTGTTTCGTGGAACATGCCCGTGAGACCAACCAATGATGAATGTTTTGGGACCGAAATGGTTTTTTGTTTGGAAAAATTGATGACAAATCTAATCACCGAGTTGAAAAAGCATAAACTCAAACCTGATGATAATGAATTAGATCGCTACTTATTGAATTTCCCATTTTTCACGTATCTGCAAAAGACAAATCGAACATGTCATACATGTTTCACAACATAACTCTAATTTTAGTTTTTTCATAGGAACACTTTTTGGTAGATGTACATGTACATTCTAAATTGATATTAAAAATAACCATGAATACATTCATGTATTTTTTTTTTTATAAAATCATATGATTAAATGGTAAAAAAAAGGAAAAATTCAAATTCAAATTTCAACTTCAAAGGGAAAAGAGGTAGACATTGATTTTTGGCTAATTTTGTTTTTAGAAAAAACATGGCGAGCAACTATTAAGATGCGAACTTAATTTTACATATCATCAGCAGGTACCATATTCATGTTACATCTAGTAAAAGTTGTATAAAATTAATCTAGAAAATTTGTTCTTCAAACATTAACTAAAGTTGTATAAAATTAATCTAAAAGTTGTATAAAGTTGCCGTTCAAAAAAAAAACATTAACTAAATTTCACGTACATATATAAAAGATCGGTCTTAAAGTTTTGCTTAAACAAACAAATATAACTCTAACTTTCACAAAAATGCATGTGTTTGATTTGTGTAGATGTATGAATTGTTGATGGTGAATATGAAATGCTTAGAGAAAATTGTATATGATCTCATATAAATAACATACAAATAACATTAAGTTGAAGTAAATGGGAACTCGAAAAACTTCTACCTGCTCTTTTGCTATTGCTTTTGATATGAATGCCACGACCAACCAGATGCAAGTTTATGTGAATGTATGTATAGTCGATATTTTATAAAATTGAACAAAGACTAAAAAAACGATATTTATATACGCAAGACAGATTATCAAATTTTTTAGATAATACGATCACATGTTTCTCTTTCTATTTTCACATTTTACTCGCGCAAACTTGTAATATGACGTTAAAAAAGATATAACATTCTAAATAACGTAAGAGGCTAAAAATAAACATGGATGAAAATAAATTCCTTGTATCTTATTTCGTTTTGCCCTTTTCAGTTTTGACATTATATTTAGACAAACCTTAATAAAAAAAACAAGCAAACAAACTATAAGTCTCTTGTGAAATGAAATATATTTTTTTTTGAACGGAAAATTTTATTAACTAGCAAGATGCTAGAGAAAACATTACAAAGAGATCAAATGAGGATTTTTCATCCAATTCTCCCAAGAAAAAATCCGATTACATCTACTAGAACACCAATTAAAAGAGCGCGACACTATATCATCAAAGATCACCGAACGTCTCGGAGGAGCTGCATCAAAAATAGAACGATTCCTAAACACCCAAAGATGCCACCAAGCGACATAAAAGACTCCTTCCAAAAGTAACTTAAGGCTAGACGAAAACCGGATAGCAGAAAACCAAGCGTACCAATCTGAGAAAGACGCTAAGTCATACCAATCCAAATCCCACCAACGACAAATCCTACGAAAAACAATCTGAGCATTATCACATCCGAACAAGACATGATGTATATCCTCCACAGTCGAATCACACAATGGGCATAAAGCAGAGTCCAAAATAACGCCTCTACGAATAAGATTAGATCTAGTCGGAAGACAATCAAGCCGAACACGCCAAGCAAAAACATTAATCTTGATCGGGATATATTTCACCCATCTCGTGGCATCTGAGAACGAAGAAACAAGTCATCAAGAGTATTACGAACCTCTTTAACCCGAAAGTCACCATCACTAGTAAAGTCACAAATCCATCTATCCTTAGAAGACAAAAGAGAAACAGTACAAAGAATTCAAGTTAGACCATTGCTGTCGCTCAGCTCCATCACGCACAGCCCTTCGAAAAGAAACATCAGTCGAAGAAGCTCCCAACTTAGCAGCAACCGTAGCCTCTTTATCCGTCTCTAAAGCAAACAAGCGAGGGAACGTGTCACGAAGAGATTGATCAGAAATCCAATTATCATACCAGAACCGCGTACTATGTCCATCCCCTACACGCTTCTTACAATGCGTAATAAATTCAAACCCTTTAGATTTCAGCAGATGCACTTCACGTAGAATAGAACACCAAATCGAAAGCTGATTAACCGAATGTAAATCGAACGAAGATCCATACATCGCTTGAATAACACGAAACCAAAGAGAACCATCTTGAGAAATAAAATGCCACACCCATTTTAGTAAAAGAGCGCGATTTAACGCATGAAAACTTGAAACACCAAGGCCTCCATTTTTATTAGACGCTAAGACTTTGTCCGAAGAAGCCCACGTAATCTTTCTATCCGAAATATCTGCTCCATTGAAAAACTTACTACGAATCGCTTCCATTTTCTTCAAAACTCATTTAGGAACTTTATAAATTGACATATTATATAAAGGTGAAGCACCAAGAACCGATTTCAGAAGCGTCAATCTACCTCCAATAGAAGTTTTAACCTTCCAATTAGATAACCGAGACCATAACTTGTGAACCGTATCGACCCAGGCCGTCTTCCGAGACATAAAATCACCAACCTTCAATCCTAGATATCGAAAAGGTTTTTGCATAATAGCACACCCAATCATTGATGCTGCCTGCGTTACAAGATTTCGAGGAACACCAACTCCCAAAACTTGACTCTTATGAATATTAATTTTCAATCCCGACACGAGGAAAAAACATTTAAGAATTTTAACAATGTTCTTCAAGTTAGAATCAGACCATTCTCCTATAAACATAGCGTCATCAGCATAGCATATAAGAGGTGTGAAATAGACATCGGCCCTTGTAATTGAACACCTTTAAATAAACCATCATTAGAAGCTCGAGAAAATGAGATATGTAAAGATTCCATAATGAGGATAAAAAGATATGGAGACAAAGGGTCTCCTTGTTTTAACCCATAAAAGAACGGGAACTCAGAAGTTGGGCTCCCATTAACCAATATCGAAGCCATTGCGGAACTAAATGTGCCTCGAATCCACCTACACCAGTTAGGACTGAACCCGAATTCTTGTAGAACATCTAATAAATAATCCCAACGAACCGAGTCATACGCCTTAGCAAAGTCGACTTTAAAAAACATAACTTGCTTCTTTTTCTTTTTGCACCAAGTAAGTAACTCATTTAAAAGGAATGGCCCGTCTAGAATTTGTCTATTAGCAACAAAAGCGGATTGGGTATCGGAGACAAGATCCGAGATGACCGTAGCCAAGCGAATGGCAAGGACCTTCGTTACAACCTTATAAATGCAGCCAATCAAGCTTATAGGTCTAAAATCAGTAACAAATTTAGCATCCGTAACTTTTAGGATCAAAGCTATGAAAGACGAGTTACACCCCTTTGGAAAAGAACCATTTTCAAAAAAGTGTTTGACCGCAGCACAAAAGTCAGGCTCAACAAATCTCCAATATTTTCTAAAAAATTCAAACGTATACCCGTCAGGACGAGGAGACTTATTCTCACCACAATTCCAAACAGCCATACGAATTTCATCCCGAGACACACTCCGATCCATATCTACAACTTGCTCAGAAGACAACCAATTAGTGAAAGAGATATTTAATTTTAACCGACCTTGAACAGGTTGTTTGAAATGAGCTGCAAAATGATTTTTGAAAGCGTCCTTAACCACGCTCGGTTCAGTACTCCAATTACCATCAACAAAGACTCCGCAGATCGATAATTGAGAGCGTTTCTTATTAATTCCATGAAAGAATTTCGAATTTTCATCCCCCTCTATTGCCCATTTAATTTTGGATTTCTGAAGAGAATCCCTAGCTTCCATCTAATTTATGTCTTGAAGTTGACGCATCAGCTCCATACATTTGAGTAAAACCACATCAAAAACATTATCGCGATCTAAATCCTTATCAATAGCACTCAACTCCTTTATGATGGAGCTCATAACACCAGACTGTTGCAATTTCTTATCCTTAATCTAGCACCGAATTAAAATCCGTAGGTAACTCACGAAGAAGATTAGGCTGATGATCCGATAAATGACGATCAAGACAAAGAGCCGTAATAGATGGAAAGAGCGAGATAATACCTTCCGTGACAAGAAAACGATCCAATTTACTCATTTTAGTAGCCGAAGGATGAGACCACGTAAAAGCATACCCTTCTAATTTGACATCCACAAGCCCCGAAGATGTGATGAAGTGATCAAAATTCCTTGCACTGAATTGATTGAACATTGAACCAAGTCTTTCATCTTTAGATCACACTTCGTTAAAATCACCCATAATGATCGTCTCTCCATTCTAGCGCACTAACAGAGTCGAAATATACTCCCACATAACACGTTTATGTAAAGGCTGCCGAGGAGCATAAATAACCACAATAAGGACCTTGGAGTTACTTGATATCCAAGTCCCATAGATAGCAATGAAGTTATCCGAAACTGTAGCATAATCTTTCTTGAAAACTGTCGTCTCCCAAACACATAAAATACCACCCGAATTTTCAACCGAATCACTAGACACAAATTGATAATTTGAATTACCCTACATAAATTTAACATCCATATGAGTAATTCGATCCATCTTTGTCTCTTGTAACGCTAAAAAATTAACGTTATGTTTAATATTTAACTCCTTTACCCACTCCTTTTCGTCTCGTGGACAAGACCTTGAATATTTAAAGAGAGAATATTCATTTGGGAACGTCGTCTACTCCTTGTGTCCCAATGATGTGTTCAATATCCTTCATACACCCTTTCATAGTATATCTCATTGATTGACCCACCCGAATCATGTCCTCCATTAATCCCAAAATAGAACCTCCACTGTGAACATTATGATCATTCTGGTAAGTCGATTCCCCATTAGAATTGTTCATGACATCCACAATCTCTTGAACCTCCTGTGAATTGTTCATGACCTTCGCATTAACCAAAGGTGTAGGCACCTTTTCAGCTTCATTGTTAATAGCTGCTTCTACATGGCCGTTCTCCTTGCATGTCTCTAACTCCTCCGGAGTAAAACCTGGTGGATGAGAGAAAGATGAACTCGAATCTCGAGCACCACCAGTTGGATGTCGTTTCAATACATCATAAATATTAAAAGGATCATCAGATTGATGCTCACCCATCTTTCCATTATAGTTGTTTGGAGAAGAGGGTTTGTCACCAAAAATAGTTTCAGAGACTCCATCAACATCACTATCATCTTTCGAATCTTCATCTCTATATTGCGAACCTATTGATTTGTTTTTTGCACCTTGCACTGATTCATCATTCGATGTATATACGGACTCCTTATGTTCCAGAAATATTGGAGTCCATGCAAATAATTCTTTCGCACATGCCATGAACACCTTTCCTTTAAAAATTACCTTAAACTTCTCCAATATATTATCAGCTTGTTTAGTCTTAATGCACAGACGTTTTTGAGCAAATGACGAATCGAGATTAACTTCAATATCCATAGTCTCACCCCATTTCTTACCTATCTTCAGAAACGTTTCACGAGACCAAACATTCAATGGAATTCCTTCAATATCCACCCAAACAACGCGTTCATCGCTTACAAAATTTTGAACCGCATCCTGAAGAACTTGGAACCAGGAATTAACTCCAATGTGTTGCAACAATTTCTGCTTAGTGGCCACCTTATCAAATTCTAACATCACCCACATGCCACCAAGATATGACAATTTAACCTCTGGGAACCCTTCTTTAGTTAAGAGGGTCCGTAAATTAGGGATAGAGTTTAAGTCTTTCACGCTACCCATAACATGCCTAGAGAGGTCTCTTTCAATTACACATGAGTCATCTAACACCAATGTCAGTACGGAGGATGGAGGAGTAATAGGAACATTCAATGGGGTATTACCTTTGACAGCCGTTGCATAAGGACCAGAAGGAGCATGCACATTAGTATGTGCAAACCCCTCTCAATTGTAAGGTTTTCTTGCCCGTTCAAAACGAACAACATTAGCATGGAGATGAAGGCGACCAATCCAAATGTTGCAGAGATTCCCAACCAATCGATCGATATCCTCAACCCTAACAAAACGAACGAAAGCAAACCGTTTACGAGCTTTAGATTTACGATTAGGAATATAAATGTCAACCATCTTTCCATAACTCTCGCATATCTTCCACAAATCACGGGAACTGAAATTATGAGGAAAATTAGTTACAAATATCGATTTAGATATTTGTGCAACATGATCTTCATTAGATCGATGAGAAAACATGATAAAAATAGATTGAAATACCAAGAAGAAAAAAGGAACACTAAAAGGAACAGAGAGGAACCCTAAAAGAAGATCATATCCCTATGGTCCTATGTTAAGAGATCGCCTAACACGCTCGTTTAGAAATCAAATCAACATGTGATGATCTCAATAAACAAGGGTTATAACAATCACCGCTCAAAGGAGGTAGTAGAAACAATCTTTTTAGGATTCATGATGGACGGAGGGTGGCGGCAGGATTAGGTTTTTTTTTCATACACTTAAAACTTCCTAGCCACTTAAATTGCTCATTTACTTGTGAAATGAAATATATGTGACATTAGATTGAAAAAGTAAAATGGTCACTTGTGCACTAGCACTTACATGTGGAAAATTCCAAGCAAAATTCACATTGGTGAAACACCAAAAATGTCACAAGAAACGTGTGTCTATTTTATTGAATCATGTAAAAAAGTATGTAAAAAAGTAAAGTAATGATTTTATAAAGTTTTAAAACAAGTTTATTGGTCTTCAAGTACATGTGAGAAAGTATTAAATTTGGTTGTATGTGTCACGATATAAGTACGTGTTGAATATTCTTTTCTATCTTCTATATCGTATTTCTTGTTTTTCGGTGTTTTATTTTTGGGTTAATTGCCTAAAAATGTATTATACTTGTCACTTTTTGTCATTGTATGTAGACAACTATTTTTTTTGTCATTGTGTCGCTCAACTTTTGAATTCGTGCTATTGTGTGTATTCTGCGACTATTTCTGTATGCAAAATGATCATTTTACGCTTCAAAATTTGAAAAAAGTGAGGGTAAAATGGTCACAAAATACACACAATAGCACGAATTTAAAAGTTGAACGACACAATGGCAAAAAAAATTGTTGAATGACAAAAAGTGACAAGTATAGTACATTTTTAAGCAATTAACCTTTTATTTTTTTCAAATACGTTGCGGTTTATTTTTGGGGAAAATTCTATTTTTGCCCCTTAAGGGAAAAGTGCTTCTACTAAATGTCTCAAACTTTTTTCATTTCTACAAATGCCCTAGGGCGACAAAGGCGACCGGGGATATTAGGACGACTTCACCAAATGTTGACACGTGTCCCTCCAAAGTACACTATGAGTACGTGTATTTTAGTAGGTATGTTTTATACCAACTTGGAGCGACCCCGTATTAATACTTAAGGCGACCCCATTTTGGCTTTGTTTGATCAAAAGTCAAACATACTACCCCGTATTAATACTAGAGGCGACCCCGTATTGCATTAATTTCTTGGGCCGACCGGTAGGTGAAAGATACAATTTTTATAATTTTTTAAAACCTTGTTTTGTGTTCCAACACTTCCACAATACTCTTTCTTAATCAAAATACGTTCTTTTCTTCACTCAAAAAACACACACAACCAAAAAAACACACACACAGCCACCAAACTTCTAGAATCAACAAATTAGGGTTTCTTCAAAAATCAAAATACGTTCTTTCTTATCTCAAAGAACACACACACAACCAAGACAACGCACACAAAAGCACCAAACTTCTCGAATCAAAAAATTAGGGTTTCTTGAATATGGTGATGACCAGAACCCTAAATAACACAGCTTTTTCCGATCTAAATCAATACTTTTCTGATCTATATATATTGTTTTCAAGGTTAAGTTATTCTTGTCAATAATTAACATTTTTTTTGCTTATTATGACTAGTTATGTGCTAGCTTATTGATAACATCAAATACTCTATACTTTTTTGTATCAAAAATCCTTTGTAAAATGAGCATAATTGTTAATTTGTGGTTAAAATATGTTCTTAATCACTCTATATTTCATTGACAGGAAATTATGATCGTTGGAATGGAAAGACATGAAAATTGGAAGGATAAAGTGAAGAAATTATGATGCCAAGACATAACTACGACGTAGTTGCCACACTGAACTACGCCGTAGTTCAAACGATGATCAAATAAGTTATAGGATATATCACTCACACATACAATGATTATATAAGAAAGTTTAGAGAGAGAAAGATGTTGGTTAGTTTTCTAAAGAGAGAAAGTAAAAGAGTAATAGCATAAATGAGAAAACCAACACCCTCTTCATGTGTGGAGAGGGTATTTATAGTTGAGTTACATGGTATTGGGAATTGCACTCCATGGGTGATCCGTGGGTCGACCCGTTTCCTTACTTAACTTAATATTTCATACACTACGAGCTAAGAATTAATATATTGTTAGTGATCGAGTCTTTTCTTGATTCCTAACAATCTCCTCCAAAGGGAGGTCACTCCAATTTAAAAAAGACTTAAACTTAGCATTCTATGAATGTTATTCAGTCTTGCTCGTAGTCTTGATTCTTTGATTATTATCTTATGACTTTATGTAGTTGATTTTGTGTCGTCTTGTAGGTAGTTATTTTATTCAAGTTTTAGATTTATATTTTGCCGACTTTACCTAAAACAATACTTTAATGGGTAATGTACCCGATCAGATGTAGTTTCGTTGGTAAGTAGGGTGTCGATCACTAAGAGCGAGAATGAAATCTTTTATTCTATAAATATTTTGGTTAACTAAACTAGGTAAATTTAAACTATGTTAGTTCTAATCAATGTTAAACCTATGCTAAACATATGTTAGTCCTAATTCTAACGGATAAGGGGGTTTTCAGTCTGAGAGACTAGCACACGTTATGTGGTAACTTAGATCAATTTAAAACATAATAACACACGCAAGCAGATAGACAGAAGATAGAAGAGCGGTCTAGCCAAATAATAAAAAACTATATTAACCATGATTAATCCAATTAAAATGTTGGTTTGTTTATTTAGTGCAATGAGTGCTTATCTCGAGGCGGCATATCATTCCAAGATTTAGGCTAGACTTCTTCCTAAAACCTAGACACGTAGAATTCTGTCACATTTAAACGCATCCGCATAAAGCATCCTATTTGCTGATTATAATCTATCTTAGGTGATTAATAATGGTGATCTTATTAAGCCCTAGCTCATAGAGACTTTAACCACTTACTGCTTAATGTTAATTTATATTCTAGTAGTTCACTGTCCAAGTCTTTACCAAAGGAATCAGTACGTTATTTGTTGATCCTAGGTCACATGCTAATCCAACTTGTTCACATATCCCATAGGTAAAGATAGGGCATTAATTATGATCCTATTGATCTAGATCTATAAATCACTATATGAGAGCCATCCCGACATCTAGCTAACTTGGTTGGTATCACTAGACCCAGTTGAATGATAGGTCGCATACAAAAGCACGTAAATAAGTATGAATTGATAAACATAAACAAGCAATCAACGATAAGTTAAGCATTCGATATAAACAAACCAAACATTCAAATCTTCATAACCATGGCTAATACCCAAGGGTATTAATTCAACCAATGTAAACTAACCGAGTTAAACAAATGATACCAAAAATCAAATGATTACTAGAGTAAAAGAGATTACAAGGTGTTTCCTATGGAACTAATAGCTTTGCTTGACCTCTTCTGCTCTTATTGTCTTCTGAAAATTAACTTTTGTAGTTAAGGTATCGAAAATATGATCAAGCACACTGAAAACCCGTTTTTAGGTCTTCTATTTATAGTGTCTAAAATTTGGTCGATACGGCGTATCGAGAGAGTTAGGTACGACGTATCGGGGGTTTCTTGGAGTAGGGACCACGTTTAATATCTTCTAGAATATTTTATTACTATATCTTGAATACGACGTATATAGTTCTCCTGAATACAGCGTATTGGACTTTGATTCTTCATGGTTTCTTGTGAAGTGCAGGCACAGATACGCCGTATCTTCCTTAATGGATACGGCGTTGATAACATCAAATAATATCTATTTTATAGCATCATTTATCCCATGTATTTAACCCATTTTGTATAATTATTGCAAAGAATTGCTACTTAATCGTTTCTATTTGAGAATTGCAGTAATTATGGAGTACATGGTGAATATTAGCAAAAGGCGCGCATTTTGGAGCTTAAACGAAGATATTTTGAGGATTACTATTCTAAAGACCAATACGCCGTATCCATCAAGGAAGATACGGCGTATCCGTGTCTGCACTCACCAAAGACCACGAAGGAAACAAGCTCAATATGCCATATCCAGTGAAGACCAATACGCCGTATTGGAAATATAGTAATATAATATTCTGGAAGATATCAAGCGTGATCCCTACTCCAAGAAACCCAAATACGCCGTATCCAACCAATTGGATACGCCGTATCGAACCGACTTCCAGACAGTATAAATAGAAAACTTAAAAACGAGTTTTATGTGTGCTAAATCATATTCTCGAAACCTAAACCACAAAAGTCAATTTTCAAAACAGAAGAAGAGCAAAAAAGGTCTTGTAACGCATTCCAATCCATAGAAGACAACGTGTAATTTCTTATACTTTTGTAATCGTTTAGTTTTTGGTATCATTCATTAACTCGGTTAGTTTACCTTGGCCAAAACAATTACTCTTGTATTAATTATGATGTTTGAAGGCTAATACCCTTCGGGTATTATCCATTATTATGAAGATTTGAATGTTTGGTTTTTTTTGCTTAATTTATCGTTGAATGCTTGTTTATGTTTATCAATTTATACTTGTTTACGTGCTTAAGTATGCGACCTATAATTCAACTGGGTCTAGTCCTACATATTTAATGCGCTGCAACTTCGGTGTTGTTTAGGTGTAGGCTAAGAGTCCGGGATAGCTCTCCATATAGTAATTTATACATCTAGAATCATAGGATCACAAATATTTTCTTTCTAAGTCTGTGTCTAGGATACGCTTCGGGCTTAACTAGTTAATTGGATATTGCCAATGGTTTATTGAAGAGCGGTCTAGCCAAATAATAGAAAACTGTATTAACCATGATTAATCCAATTAAAATGTTGGTTTGTTTATTTAGTGCAATGAGTGCTTATCTCGAGGCGGCATATCATTCCAAGATTTAGGCGAGACTTCTTCCTAAAACCTAGACACGTAGAATTCTGTCACAATTAAACACATCCGCATAAAGCATCCAATTTGCTAATTATAATCTATCTTAGGTGATTAATAATGGTGATCTTATTAAGCCCTAGCTCATAGAGACTTTAACCACTTACTTCTTAATGTTAATTTATATTCTGGTAGTTCACTGTCCAAGTCTTTACCAAAGGAATCCATATGTTATTTGTTGATCCTAGGTCACCTGCTAATCCAACTTATTCACATATCCTAAAGGTTAGGATAGGGCGTTAATTGTGATCCTATTGATCTAGATATATAAATCACTATATAGAGAGCCATCCCGGCATCTAGCTAACTTGGTCGGTATTACTTGATCCAGTTTAATGATAGATCACACATAAAAGCACGTAAATAAGTATGAATTGATAAACATAAACAAGCAATCAACGATAAATTAAGCATTTGATATAAACAAACCAAACATTCAAATCTTCATAACCATGTCTAATATCTAAGGGTATTATCCCTTAATCATTGTAAGCAATACAAAAGTAATAATTTAACCAAGGTAAACTAACTTAATTAAACGAATGATACCAAAAATCAATCAAATACTAGAGTATAGGAGATTACAAGGTGTTTCCTATAGAATTAATAGCTTTGCTTGGCCTCTTCTGCTCTTCTGAAAATCTACTTTTGTGGTTAAGGTATCGAAAATATGATCAAGCACACTGAAAACCTGTTTTTAGGTCTTCTAATTATAGTGTCTAGAATTTGATCGATACGGCGTATCGAGAGAGTTGGATACGGCGTATCGGGGATTTCTTGGAGTAGGGACCACGTTTGATATCTTCCAGAATATTTTATTACTATATCTTGAATATGACTTATAGAGTTCTCCTGAATATGGCGTATTGGACTTTGATTCTTCATGGTTTCTTGTGAAGTGCATGCACAGATACGATGTATCTTCCTTGATGGATACAGTGTATTGTATATCAGAACGGTATTCTTCAAAAGTCTTCGTTTAAGCTCCAGAATTGAGTGCCTTTTAGCTAATCTTCGCAAAGTACTCAATAATTACTGCAAATCTAAAATATAAACGATTAAGTACCAATTCTTGCAATAATTATACAAAATAGGTTATTTACATGGGATAAATGATGCTATAAAAGTGACATTATTTGATGTCATCAAATATCCCCCTACTTGAATCCTACTTGTCCTCAAGCAGCCTTTAGAAGTTTATGAAAATGTATCCCTAAGGATTTTTCCGTTAAGCATTTATTTGATTAATTACTAGTACACAACCAAACACCTCACAAAATAGGAAGATGAAAACACTCAAATCACTCAACTAATCTATGTGGTAACATATAACTAATTCGCTCAATTGCTCAGTCGTAACGAGTATTCTATCATAAGCTTGGAAAGGATACACATCTCCACCACTAGAGCTAAGGAGTAACAAGTTTATAAAGGTAAATTAGGTTTATTTATAAGGCTTAAAGGGTTTGATCACTATTTTTAGTCTCTATCAATACCAATATTACAGAAAAAGTGACAAAGACCATACATACACACCCATAACAATGGAATAGACACACATGACTGCATTTAAACCTTAACTCGAATAAGCTAAAGAGTAGGACTAGTAGTGATATAGGGTATGGATCTTCTAATCTTTTTTCCAAAAGTAATAAACCAATAAGGCGGACAAAATCACACATACATGACCGTAACGACGGAATAGACACATGTGATTTCTCGCATCCTCATTCGAATAAAACCTAAGGGCTAGAGATTAGGAAAGGGAAATAATTGTTGTTAAATAAAAATTTACAAAACAAATAGACTAAGTCCAAACAGATAAGGTACAAGTTGCTAGATACTTTCCCGACCGTTACCATGATAAAGACTGTTGAAAACTAGAAGGGGGGTTGAATAGTTTTCAAGTACTTTTTAAAATTTTTGTTAGATTCTTATGTGAAGTTTGCACAATATTGATGCTTGATGAATAAGATATAAGTAAAAGTAAGGGTTAGAAAGATTTAATCAAGACACAAGTATTTATAGTGGTTCGGCTACAAGGACACCTTCCTTGTCCTACTCCACTCCTAGAGTCACCTACTCGAGAGTTTGTAAACACTTGTCACCACACTCCTTTAACCGGTGGAGAAGCCTCACAACGTTGCTTACACCTTTAACGGTACAAAGCTAAATACCGGATTCTTCACATGGTAGAATCAACCCAACAACACTACACTTGATTTACAAAGATGATGAATATATCTACAACTACTAAATGATGTACAAGATTCAGCAATGTAAACTTGAAGATGCTATGGAGATGCGAAACAAGATTCTTGGAACTTGATCGTCTCAAAAAGGGTGTTTGGCAATTTCTTCTTTGAAGGAATTTACCTACAAAATGCTAAAAGAAACTATGTAAGAAAAGATAGAATGATCAGTAGATTAGAGAATTTAAGCTGGAAAGGATGATAAAAAACATGACAAATGGCTTGGTATTTATAGCCAAAAATTCTACTGTAGCCCGGTTCTGCCGTTTCTGTTGCAGAACAAAACCGGCCAGTATATATCAACAGAACCGGCGCACAGTAACACAATCCGAATTTTGATTTGCAAAATCTTAAGATATCATGTGTAATCTTATAAGCTTATCCAAAGATATGCTGCAAATGATGATGTTATACATGATGTAAACAATGTTTTCATAATTTATGTATAAATCAATGTAATGCTAAAAATAGAAAAGTAATGTTTATGTGTTAGTTTAAGTAGTTTACCTTCATGTAGATTTTATTTATTGTTATCAACAAAACATGTAAATATCGTAAAATAAAATAAATGTTTTTATTGGTTTATTTGTATTAACAATCTCCTCCTTTTTGTTGATGACAAAACTAAAATCTAATGGAAGTAAGTTAGTTAAAATGAATTTGTTTTTGAGTATATGGATTACGTTTTAGAATTCATTTTACTTCCTTTTTGTTTTACTTCCCTTCTCCCCCTTTTTGTCAAAAACAAAAAAGATGCAACGGTTACAGAGAGTTGTACAACAATAAGTTAGAATTGATATGAGTAAATGTGGAAAGCTCCCCCATGATGGGTGCTAAACATTGTATGCTACAAAAGTATGTTAGATATAAAAAGATGTACTCCCCCTTGATTTAGGAGTACCTACAAAAAGATGTCTACTGTAGAACCTGCGTCCGCGGTTCTGTTCCTTGAATGGAACCGGCTTTGGATGCCGATGGAACCGACAGTCCTGCATTTTTTTGTTAAGCACAAATATATAATTTTGTTTGAGTAAATTAAAAATCATCAACATACAATTCCCTGGGAGCACAATAAGATAAGAATTGAAACATTGATTAATTCCAAATTATAACATTCATAACAATAAGAAAACAAACGATTCTTAATGAAATATGATTTATTCTTATTTCTAATTTGCTAGTCTAGTAATTGTGAGCAAGAACATTAAGACGGTCTAGGATGTGATTGAGAATGAAACGCATCTCATCCTGGAGATTCTCGACAACCACTTGTGTACGTTGGCAATGTTTACAAAACATTTCATGGGTTAGCAAAGGGAAAGGGTTGTTTGGTCCTAATGGCGGAAGTGGCAGGGAAGTTTGAAGGAGGGTTTGGGGAAAAAGTTGGAAGTTGAGTTGGCAATGGTAGAAGAGGAGGTTCCATAGTTAGAATTGGTTCATTGGACAAGATTTCAATGGAGTCAAATGATGGCCTAGGTGGTGGGGGGTTTGTTATTGTAGGTGAAAGGTCTTCTAGTGTGTCAAAGAGTGTTCGAGGAGAGGTAGGAGGAGTGGAAAACAAAAGTTTGGTGGGATCTAATTTTATGGCTAGTGGTGAGGAGTGTTTGGATGGTTGGGTTGGAGTCGATGGAGGAGAGGTCAAGGGTGGTGGTGTTGTCTTTGAAATGAGTAGTATTTTGCTTGGTGAGATTCTTAGAGATATTATAGGAGAAAGCGATGGTGAAGCATTTGGAGTTAATGGAGGAGGCCGATTGATAATCGGTGGGTGGTCAAAGAGGATGATAAGGAGGGGATACCGGTCAAGGCTTGGACAAACAACACGGACGAACGCTAATCCTAGCGGTGCACTTAAGGTTAAGCTTCTTTTCTTTAGGCATTTTTAATGTTCTTTTGAATTTGATAAGATAACTAGTGTTTGGATTAAACCTTTTATAGAGGTAATTTTGGATTTTAATGCATTGCTTGATATTTTGGAGAAGATCTAATCATTGGATTTGCCTAGAGTCAACTTCTAAACCCCTAGAACTGATAGGCTTGATTCAGAGGTAATTTGTTATGGTAGAAGTTTGAAATTCGTATTTAAATAATCTGCATTATAGTGTCGCCGGTTCTGTTGCAGAAAGAGAACCGGCGTCTGCAAAAAAATTTAGATTATGTGTACATGATATGAAGTTGGAGGTGCGGTTATCTCGTCTAAAAAAAGAAAAATAGATATATTTGAGATAACCCAAAGTCTCCTTATTTCGTGTCGGATTTCTATATGTTTGGTGCGTGAGTGTAGGATGGGATTTTTACTTAGGTCAATGGCACTTTTATTATCACAAAGGACGGGTATATCATCTAGGTTTATGTCATAGTCTACAAGAGCTTGTTTCATCCATAAGGCTTGTTGGCAGGCTTTTCCAGCAGAAACATATTCGGCTTCGGTGGTTGAGATAGCTAGGGAGGTTGGTTTCTTAGAGAACCACGATGTGAGGCAACATCTCATAAATGTGCACACATCGCTTGTGCTTTTGGGATCGACATAGTCTCCCGCATGATCGGAGTCGGCATAGATAATGGTTTTTACTCCCGTTCCCTTGGGATACCATAATCCTAGTTGTGCGGTACCTTTAATATATCTAAAAATTCTTTTTACGGCTTCAAGGTGGGAAGTCTTTGGAGCTTCTTGAAAACGAGCACATAGACACATACTAAACATGATGTCCGGTCGACTAGCCGTTAGATAGAGGAGGCTACCAATCATGCCACAATATTCAGTGTCGTCAAAGGGTTCACTGTCTTCATCTCGAGTGAGTTTGGTTTTGGACCACATAGGAGTTTTGATGGGTTTAGAGTTTTCGAGACCGAATTTTTAAGCATTTCTTTAATATATTTTGATTGGTTGAAAAAGATTCCATCATCTAATTATTTGATTTGTAGACCAAGGAAAAAATTTAATTCACCCATCATGCTCATTTCAAACTCGTCGTGCATGATTTTTGAAAAATCATCGCAAAGCTCTTGACAAGTTAAGCCAAAAATGATGTCGTCCACATAGATTTGGACAATGATGATATGTGAATTTCTTTTCTTAGTAAATAGAGTGTTATATACTAATCCCATGGTGTACTTGTGGTCGATGAGAAAGGCTTTAAGTCTATCGTACCAAGCTTTGGGTTCTTGTTTAAGACCGTAAAGAGCCTTTTTGAGTTTAAAGACATAGTTAGGTTTTTCAAAATCAATGAATCCGAGGGGTTGAGTGACATAGACTTCTTTATTTATAAAACCGTTAAGGAAAGCACTTTTGACATCCATTTTAAAAATCTTGAAGTCATGTGCACAAGCATAAGCAAGAAGGATTCTTATAGATTCTAATCATGCTACGGGATCATAGGTTTCATCAAAATCTATTCCTTCTAGTTGGTTGTATCCTTGTGCCACAAGTCTAGCTTTATTTCTAGATACAACACCATTTTCATCTAATTTATTTTTAAAGACCAATTTATTACCTATTATGGTTCGGTTTTCGGGAGGAGGGACAAGATTCCAAACATCGTTTGTTTTAAATTGATTAAGTTCTTCTTGCATAGCCATTGTCTAACTTTCATCTTGTATGGATTCTTCGACATTTTGGGGTTCTATGGATGACACAAAGCAAAAGAAGTTACTTTGGTTTTGAACTTGAGACCTTAAGGTCCTTTCATTTAGATTACCTATGACGGTGTCTAGGGGATGATCTTTAGATTCTTTGATGTTTATGATTTCTTTGTTTAATGGTTCATTTTCCTTGAGTTCTAAGTCTTTTTATTTGTTTTCAATAATTTCACATTCAAGTATGTCATCATCTTCTAAAGGTGGTGACTTAGGAGAAGGACTTTTTGTCGAATTTTACATTAAGAGATTCTTCGACTTTCATGGTTTCCTTGTTTAGAATGATGTATGCTTTACTATTAGGCGAATATGCGAGGAATATACCTTCGGTAGTCTTAGGGTCGACTTTTGTGAGATAATCTTCAGTGTTAAGGATAAAACATTTGCAACCAAATACTTTGAAGTATTCTAAGGAGGGCTTTTTACCTTTGAAAAGCTCATAAGGAGTTTTTCCAAGGAAAGGTCTAATAAGAATCCTATTTAAGATATATGTGGAGATGTCAACGGCATTGCACCAAATTTTTTGAGAAATTGATTGTTCATTAAGTATTGTTCTACTCATTTCTTGTAAGGTCTGATTTTTACGTTCTACTACCCCATTTGATTGTGGAGTACTTAGAGCCGAAAATTTATGAGTGATACCATTAGCATCACAAAAATCTCCAAATTGTACTTCATTATCAAATTCCCGACCATGATCTGTACAGATTGATATAATTGAATCTTTTTACTTAAGATTTGAAAATGGTCTAAAGCTCATTTTTGTGTTTTAAAATCCTATCCATGAATATCTTGAGTAGTCGTCGACGATGACCAAAGTGTAGAAGTTTCCGCCGTAGCTTTGGATGGCCGACAGACCAAACAAGTCCATGTGCAAAAGTTCTAGACATTTTGTGGTTGAAACTATGTTTTTAGGTTTATAACTTGTGTGTACTTACTTTCCAATATTACAAGCATCACAAAACTGAATTTCAAATTTTAGTTTAGGCAAATTCCTAACAAGCTCTTTAGATGATAGCGATTGTATTAGTCGCATATTGGCGTGACCCAATCTTCGATGCCATAAAGTCGAAGTATCATCTATCGAGGTTAGACAAAGGCTATCTTTTGAAGAGTTTCCCATTTTCATTATGTATAGGCCATTTTTCCTATTTCCTCTTCCTATGGTAATGTCGTCCTTAATTATTTCACTACCAGTTTCACTAAAGAGCACTTTGCATTTTTTATCACATATTTGTCCTATACTAAGTAAGTTAAAACCTAAATTTTTTACGTGACTAACATCATGAATAGTGAGAGAGTTATGAGTGATTGTACCTTTTCTGACAATCTTGCTTTTAGTGTTACCACCAAACACCACATTACCTCCGTCTATAGTTTTGTAGGATGAGAAGAGATCCTTGTTGCTCGTCATGTGTCTTGAGCACCCGCAATCCTTGATCCATTCATTCAGTTCTAATTTGACCTTTAGACGTACATAAATTCATAAAACAACTCAAGCATTCGGTCCCCAATATCTCATGGGTTCGTTAAAGTTATGCATACCGTTTGGTTGACTCATGTATGGATATAGAGGACATGGACCCCATTGGTTAATCATAGTAGGTTGGTACTGATATTCTTGTTGTGTTCTATAATTCCAACCAACTTGATGATAGTTGCTTTTAGGATATAGAGTGTTGGATTTCTTATTTGGAATTTACCTTTACCTAGCCCTTATCCAAGTTTTAGGATTGGTGGTTGTTTAACATTGTTAGAAATTTTTAAAACAGGCTTTCTAATGATTAACACAGAGTAATTTTTCTTTAAAATGTTGTTTCCTAGAATTTTTGTATTTCCTGTATTCTTTGTAGAGGGCCAGTTCAGTTTGTCAGAACTAGCCGGTTCTCTTGCAGATGGAACCGACGACGCCGGTCCTACAGAGGGGATTTTGATATTTTCAGAACTCAACTTTTTGGTTTTAGTGTTGTTAGTAGAAGCTATAACCTCTGTGTATCCTAATCCATGTTTATCTTTTGGTGGTTTTTGCATTTCAAGCATTTCTTGCAAAGATGAACTACTATTTTTAAAACTAGCTAGTTTTAACTTTAGTGTGTTAATTTTAGATTAAAGGTTGACACATGATTCACATTCAAGACTAAACTTTTTGTTTCTTTCTAGTTGTTCTACTTTTGTTTTAAGTTTACAAGCCTCCCTTTTTAGTACTTCATTTTTTGCCTTTAGTTGTTTATTTTTTTTGATAATCCTAAGACTAATTTTGCATAGTTTATCATACTTATTTTCCCTTGATTCATTATCTAAAGATGAGCTACTATAGTAATAAGTGTCGGATAATACCTCATTGTTGTCGAGTGCCATGAGACATATTTCTTCTTTCTTGGAATCATCTCCACTATCGCTCCAACACCCGACAACGAACGCCTTTTGATCATTGAAGGAGTGTTTGGGACAATCACTAATGAAGTGATTTAAATCACCACACTTGAAACATCTTCGATCATCCTTCTCCTTTTTGTCTTCTTTTACTCTTTGGAAGTTTTTTTGTCGTCACAAGGTTGGCGGACAAACTATCCTCTTCTTCTAAAGAACTTTTTGAAATCTCTTACCGTCATGGCATATTCTTCATCATCGCTATTCGAAGAGGTTGCCTCTTCTTCACTTAGGACTTTTCTTTCTTTGAGAGCAAGTGATTTGTATTTTTCTTTCTTGCTCTTAGAAATCTCTAAGTCCTTTTCAAGTACTATCTCATAAACTTTTAGATTGCCGATGAGCTCGTCTAGAGGTAGTGTTGATAAGTCCTTGGATTCTTCTTACCTTTGGACGAGCCCTCAAGAATTTCCTAACATGATTACGACTTGAAAAAGATCCATCAAGTGCTTTTAGTGATGTAATAATAGTATTAAATCTAGCAAAAGAACAATCAATAGTTCCATCATCCGTGATAATGAATTCTTCATATTTTTGAACAAATAGATCTATTTTGTTATCCTTAACTTGTTTGTTTCCTTGGTGGGTAATTATAAAATATTTCAAAATATCTTGAGCCGTATCGCACATGAAAATTCTTTCGTATTCCTTTTTGGGTAAAGCATTGTATAAAACCAATTTTGCTTCATCATTTTTGGAAATCATTTTCTTATGGTTTTCATCATATTTTTCATAAGTGATGATTACATCCTTACCATCTTTATCTTTGATGGTAGGTTTGTAATTACCATAAACTATAATGTACCAAAGATCAATATCTTTAGACTTCACATAAGTTTCAAAACGGTTTTTCCAATATACAAAGCAATTAGCCTCAAAGAGAGGTGGTCGTTGCATAGATTTACCTTCTTTGTAGTTTTCCAAATTCATGATCCTTTTAAAGTTTTAAAATACAGTATACTTTAAAAACTTTGATAACCCCAATAGTTGAAAACTAGAAGGGGGGTTGAATAGTTTTCAAGTACTTTTTAAAATTTTGTTAGATTCTTATGTGAAGTTTGCACAATATTAATGCTTGATGAATAAGATATAAGTAAAAGTAAGGGTTAGAAAGATTTAACCAAGACACAAGTATTTATAGTGGTTCGGCTACAAGGACACCTTCATTTCCCTACTCCACTCCTCGAGTCACCTACTCCTTTAACCGGCGGAGAAGCCTCACAACGTTGCTTACACCTTTAACGGTAGAATCAACCCAACAACACTACACTTGATTTACAAAGATGATGGATATATCTACAACTACTAAATGATGTATAAGATTCAGCAATGTGAACTTGAAGATGCTATGGAGATGCGAAACAAGATTCTTCGAACTTGATCATCTCAAAAGGGGTGTTTGGCAATTTCTTCTTAGAAGGAATTTACCTACAAAATGCTAAAAGAAACTATGCAAGAGAAGATAGAATGATCAAAAACATAAGAAGATTAGAGAATTTAAGCTGGAAGGGATGATAAAAAAATATGATAAATGGCTTGGTATTTATAGCCAAAAATTCTACTGTAGCCCGGTTCTGCTGGTTCTGTTGCAGAACAGAACCGACAAGTATATATCAACAGATTCGGCGCACAGTAACACAATCCAAATATTGATTTGAAAAATCTTGAGAGATCATGTGTAATCTTGTAATATTGTCCTAAGATATGCTACAAATGATGATGTTATACATGAGGTAAATAATGGTTTGCACAATTTTCTTCTAAATCAATGTAATGCTAAAAATAGAAAAGTAATTTACCTTCATGTAGATTTTATTTATTGTCATTAACAAAACATGAAAAGATCGAAAAATAAAATAGACATTTTTATTGGTTTATTTGTATTAACAAAGACTCATAAATATTTACACAAACGTCTTCGTCACAGATAAAAAAACAACCTAAGTTGGTGTTCCCGTAACGGTCAACTCCCAATCATCACTTACTTTACATACTTTTACAAAGACAAGTGGCGATATCTACCACTTTATACAAAACTTTACATCGTTGAGTCATAATACATATCAAAGAATAATCGATCCTTCAAATAATATCATCGGTTTAAGTTTAAGCGAACCGACTATCTTCATAATTTCCTCCTCTTTTTTGTTGCAATTTTTTGATTTTTTTTTGTTTTTTAAACATACTAAACTATGAATCTCGGTGTAATTTCACCATCTTCACGATCATAATAGCTCCGAATAATTTCTTTCATAATTCTTCATTCTTCGGACGTACCAATAACTGTGATGGTAGTAAAAATACATAAGTTTGACTACTTTTTACATTCCTATTGCGATGTGCAATTTCCCAACCATACCAGAGATAGAAAATGACACAGGACACAAGAAATACATACTTCACACTTAAAGCAGCTAGCAACTGATAAATGGACTTAATCTAACAGGGTAGGCTAATGTTATCCTAAAAGATTGGCTCTACTGGTTTTTCTAGGACTAGGAGTATCTTACTCTTAAAATGAGAGTAAACAAAGGGTTTATATGAGGGTTAACTAACCAGTGTAGTTAGTTAATATCACAACATATATAGGATTTTTGGGTGTAATCTTAAAAATTTACCAGTTTAAACAAGTTACTCCATCTAAATCCATAGTACTCATTATTATGGTCTCGAATAGATATACCAAGCCAAGTTTTAAAGTCTACAACATCACTGACACACTCATATTTTTTTGGAATTTAGGTAAATATTTGGAAACGGATAAGGCTGAATCCTCACAATATCTAATAAGGGTTATGTGTGCAGGTTATGTAACCAATAATTTCACAAAAGTATGCTTGAAAAAAAATTAATTTAAGCATTTTTATGTGAAAAATAGAAAAAGTAACGTTCTAATTCCCATCCCCCCACTTAAATTATACAATGTCCTCATTGTATAGATAAAACATTAAAAACTGGAAATTAAAAGATTTAGAACGAGAAACTCCCCTGATATTTGCTTGGTAGATTCTCCATGTTGAGTTAATGAGCAAGAATGTGTGTTGTGAATGCGCTGAATTCCAGCATGACTACAACACACAGGATTCCAGATGATAGAGATACTTTACCAACATTGTCGATTTCTTTCCAACGAGGTCCTGTGCAAAATATAATAAAACCATGCAATCCTATCTCGGGTATCCTACAGTTAATAATAAAAATAAAAAATAAAAATAAACTATAAAAGAGACCAATACATCGTATCTAAAAACTTGGATACGCCGTATAGAGAAACTTGTAAGAAGTATGTATAAGGGTCAGTTTTGCTGAATACGTCATATCATATAATGAATACGCCGTATTAAAAAAACTAACAATAACGTTTTAAATATGCAAAAATAAAGGACTCATAACGTCTAGACGTTTAATATGCCGTATGGTATAGAGCGGATACACCGTATTGATGTATGGGAAGACAGACTCTATAAAAATAAATAAAAAACTATCCGGGTTGTCTCTCGGGAAGCACTTTTGTTTTCAGCGAAGTCTTTAACTTAGAATTTTTCTTTAGCTTTTCGCTACTCAACACTCTTCCATTCATGCTTTCACTCTCATTATGAATATGGTGCTTGAGTTCATAATCAATCAATGAGCTATGTTGCTTAACTTGATTCTATCATACACAAACAAACCAAAATCATCATATAATATATATCAAAAGATAATATGTTTTGAGTCTAGATACATCATGACATGAATAAAATAAATGTACAAAGATAGAAATCAAAAAGTGTAAGGGAGACAGATCAGGGATCTGGCTGGTCCTCGTCAAGTGGTACGGCTGAAGTGCTGGCCTCACCGGTCCTACGTCTGACACGTCTCTAGTAGGGTATTCGGAAGTCGAAATAACTCGTATACCTAACCCCGCTCCTATCCATCATCTGCGAGAGACTAGTAACTGTCCATGTAGTGAATCAAGAGAAATCACAAGCCATACTATCCATACCTCTCTCTGCTCACCCAATGCCTCTTGTATCTTGTGTACCTCCTCTTACAGTCTAGCCACCTTCTGTGGCAAAGTCCTAGCTGGTCCAGCTGCAGGTGGTGGCTGGGGTGCCTGTATAGGTACTGGAATGGCCTGAACACCCTCATCAATATCGGGAGCACCCTTAGCAACCTTTGGGGCACCAGCCGCAGCATCTGCCTCTCTGGTCTCGGGGCTACCCAAGTCCAAGTATCATCAAGCTCCTCATAAATCTATTGTCGTACTAGCTCGGCCATATCAATCACATGGAGGTATTAGACTATAACTGTCAATCCCTGGAGTCTCTCCTCAGTAAGTAGCCCAAAATGCTTAGCTAGAGGAGCAACAAACTGTCCCCCATATATCAACACCCCGCGCTTACTCCCCGAAGCAAATCTCATCAAATACCTAGCCAAAAGTTAAGGGATGTTGACCGATTCGACATCCATCCCTCTAAGATAAAATAAATCAGTCACAGTCACTTTCTTTGGTGCCTGACTCCTCCTAGCAATGCTGCACGTAATCAACCTATGGCACATCCTAAGCATCGGATCTCTGATTGTAGTGTAAGACGGGGCCGTACCAAGGAAATCCTCCTCAGATGAGATCCCTCTCCAGTAAGCACTCAGATCCCTCTCCAGTAAGCACTCAGATCCCATTTGTTAGGGATTTGCCTCGCACTCTTGGCCCAATATGCACCGAGTACAGACTCCACCTCCTCCATCGTATGTAGACCCATACCTAGAATAAACTCTCTCCATCTTATACAACGCCTAGCCCAACCGAACTAGAACTATAACGCCCCAACTGTATCAAGATCAAGTACCGCCTCTCAAAATCTAAATGTACTAAAAAAACTCCAAAATAAGCTCATGTACCAACGGGCCTCAAACCTCAAATAGCCGCCTCCAAACTCAGCTAGTAAACATACTCTGTCCCTGGGTATCCCTGTGCTCTATCAGCATCCTACTGCTCAATCCCTCGGCCATCAAATCAGTCAATCCCCCAAAATCAAAAACCTGCACTCGATGTACCCCTCTACCATATATCTTCCCTAATATCTCCTCAAAATCTGCAATATTTACATTAGTGTACTCTAAACCCTCAAACCTAAGGTATTGCTGTCTCTGAGCTCTTGGTGAAAGAGCTATATTTGCAAATTTAAACAAAGCCATCACGAAGCATACGAAAATTTATCTTTCTGATTTGGGGCCAAATACGGCGTATAGGGAAGTTGATACGCCGTATGGGGTTTTATGGGATACTCCATATCCATAAGGCATCAATACGGAGTATTGGGAGTCTAGGGTCAATACACCGTATCGAGATAGCTCAATACAGCGTATAAGAGATAAGGAGTATTGGTCTAATATGGATAATTTAATACGTCATATGGGGGATTTAATACATCGTATAGGATATTAAGGGCTTATGTTTTCAAAAAGCTCAATACGGCGTATAGAGATGAATGGATACGTCATATGGGGTTTAAATTTTGGGTAAAAATGCTCGATACGCCGTATCCATTTTACTCGATACGCCGTATCGATATTGCAATTGAAAACGAAGAATGATATCCTATTCTTACTCGTTTGTCCCTAAGTAAAACGATACCTAATTATTACTAAGTAATAACAAACCATCAATATAGGGAACACATTTAAAGGCAAAACACAAAATCCCGAAAATCCAAACCCTAACCCTAAAATTTCAAAAGAAAGAAAATAGGATAGGATTCGAGTTCATTACCTTGTAATAAGTACTTGAAAGAGATGAAATATCAATAGCTAGAATCGGACTCCAAGATTTTGAATGCGGTAAAAAAAATTGAGAGTAAAAGTGTGTGTGAAAGTTTTATCTGGCATATCAGTGGGCTTTTATACCCAAACTCAATACGCCATATTGGGGTTTGTCCAATACATCGTATTGGGCAAGGTTGTTTTGTAAGTCATCTTTGGTTAAAAACAGTGATACGACATATAAGTGTTCAGTCAATACGCCGTATTCAATGTTGGAGACCAATTTTCCCTAATTTTAACAAAGTAAAGAAAAACGTACCTTGGCTTCCGCAATTTCATCGTGTAAACACCATCCTTATAAAACCGCTTGGGGTCGAAGGGAATGCCAAACAGCACATAGAGATTTTTAATTATGAAAATCAATGCCTTCCCCTCGTGAAAACATATCCGACTTATCACTTTGACGATCAGAATGAATTTACTTGTTTTTGATGGTTTTCTTTCATCGTCTTGATTTGTCTCTATGTTTTTATCAAATTCAATGGAAGTGATGTCATTGCTTATGCAAAAAACATTATCCATTGGTTTGATATCAATGTTTTTTGAACAAAATTTAGTATTGATTTCAACATTGTCATTTACTGGTTCCGGTTTCAAATCATTAACGGGAATTAATTTATAAGAAAACAAATTCTTGTTGCATATAAAAGTATAATCTTCGTCGTCTCAATCAGAAATTGATATACTAAAATCAATGTCAATGCATCATTGTAAATACTTACAGGTGGTTTGGAAGGAACATTCTCATTTGATGTCAATGCATCATTGTAGATGATAGCTGGGTAATCTGCTTCAAATTTTGTGAAAAATCAAGATCGTCACAATAAGACTTACCGTATGTAGCAGTTTCCTAGTTAAATGTCCGTCCACGTCTTTAAGACTTTTTAGCTTAGAGTTTGATGTATTCCTCCATAGTGATGTTTGGATCGTCCATCATAAACTTGACTCAAATCGTAACACAAAAACAAAAACAAATACGGAAAAACAAATAAGGAAGGAAACACACAGAAACTAAACTAATCTAATTTACACTAATTCTAGGGGTTAAGTTAATCTAATGTTAAAAACAAAAATATTAAATAAAAGTAAAGATTTACAATTTCACTCCCCGGCAACGACGCCAAAAACTTGATTTTGTGTCGTCATATAGGTAGTTATTTTATTCAAGTTTTACATTTATATTTTGTCGACTTTACCTAAAACAACACTTTAACGGGCAGTGTACCCGATTAGATGTATTTTCGTTGGTAAGTAGGGTGTCGATCAGGAAGAGCCAGAACAAAATATTTTATTCTATCAATATTTTGGTTAACTAAACTAGGTTAATTTAAATTATGTTAATTCTATTTTATGTTAAACCTATGGTCTATGTTTAAACTATGCTAAACCTATGTTAGTCATAATTCTAACGGATAAGGGGTTTTTAGTCTAAGAGACTGGCACATGTTTTGTGGTAACTTTGATCAATTTAAAACACAATAACACACGTAAGCAGATAGACAAAAGATAGAAGAGCGGTCGAGCCAAATAATAGAAAATTGTATTAACCATGATTAATCCAATTAAAACGTTAGCTTGTTATTTAGTGCAATGATGCTTATCATAGGAGCGGCATATCATTCAAGAATTTAAGGCGGGACTTCTTCAAAAACCTAGACACGGAGAATTCATGTCCACAATTAAATGCATCAGCATAAACAACCTATTTTGTGATTATAATCTATCTAGGGATTAATAATGGTGATCTTATTAGCTCATAGAGACTTTACCCACTTACTGCTTAATGGCAATTTATATTCTAGTAGTTCACTGTCCAAGTCTTTACCAAAGGAATCAATACGTTATTTGTTTATCCTAGGTCACATGCTAGTCCAACGAGTCACAAATATCCCAAAGGTAAAATAGGCATTAATTGTGGATCCGTATTGACCTAGATACTATCAATCACTAATATGGAAGCCGCGGCATCCTAGCTAACTTGATCGTATCAACAAGCTCCATGAAGATAGGTTATCCCATACAAATGCATGTAAACAAGAAAGAATTGTATAAACATAAAACAAGCAAGCTAACGTAAAAGTAAAGCCATATTCGATAAAACAAAGCCAAACATTCAAATCTTCATAACCAGGTGCTAAACCTAAAGGGTATAGCCTAAATCATTGTAACTATACACACAAGTACTAATTCAACAATGTAAACCTAACCGAGTCTAAACAAAGGATACCAAAAACTCAAACGATTACTAGAGTAAGAAGAGATACAAGGTGTTTCCTACGGAACTTAATAGCTTTGCTTAACCACTTCTTCTCTTGTCTTCTGAAAATCGACTTTTGTGGTTAAGGTATCGAAAATATGATCAAGCACACTAAAAACCCATTTTTAGGTCTTCTATTTATAGTGTCTGAAACTTGGTCGATACGGCGTATCGAGAGAGTTAGGTACGACGTAGGGATGGGTTCTAGAGAAAACCATATTTTGTTGGAAAACCTAGAAAACCAAACAGATGCACTAAAAACACTAAACAGATTGCCTTTCATTTTTTTTTCGAGAAGAGTTGCCGCACAGTATGGGAGGAGGGCATCTGTATTTTAGTATTTTTATGGCAATTCTGGTTTGAGTTTCTCTGGGTTTTCCACTCGAGATTAGTTTCTCACAGATCCCATTTCGTATGACGAACAGGGATTTGCTTAGAGTAGAGGACCACTTTTTAATATCTTCTAAGAATATTTTATATTACATATAGTTCTTGAATACGACGTCGGATATTCTCTCTGATACGGCGTAAGGAACTTTAATTAATTCCTCATGTTTCTTTGAAGTGCAGACCACAGATACTCGTATTCTTCCTTAATGTATACGGCGTTGTATATAACATTAAATACGTCTATTTTATAGCATCGTTTTATCCATTATTTAACCCATTTGTATAATTATTGCAAAAGAATTGCTACTTAAGTCCGTTTCTTTCTATTAGAATTGTAGGTAATTATGAGTCCAGGTGAATATTAGAGTGCAAAAGGCCGGCGATTTTGAGAGCTTATACACAAGATATTTTGAGGATTACTATTCTATAGACCAGTCACGTCGTATCCAGCAAGAAAGAAACGACTAGCCTTGCCTGTAACTTAACCAAAGACCACGAAGGAAAACAAGCTCAATACGCCGATATATGAAGACCAATACGCCATATTGGAAATATAGTAATATAATATTCTCGAAGATATCAAGCGTGGTCCCTACTCCAAGAAACCCCAATACGCCGTATCCAACCAATTGGATACGCTGTATCGAACCGACTTCCCGACAGTATAAATAGAAACTCAGAAAAAACGAGTTTTTATGTTTTTAAATCATATTCTCAAAACCTAAACACAAATCAATTTCAAAACAGAAAAGAAGAAGCAGAAAAAAATGTCTTGTAATGCATTTCAATACATAAAAAGACATCGAGTGTAATTTCTTATACTTTTGTAATCCTTAGTTTTTTGGTAGCAAATCTTAACTCGTTATTTAAACCATGGCCAAAACAATTACTCTTGTATTAATTATGATGTTTGAAGGCTAATACCCTTCAGGTATTAGCCATTATTATGAAGATTTGAATATTTGGTTTTCTTTGCTTAATTTATCGTTGAATGCTTGTTTATGTTTATCAATTTATATTTGTTTACGTGCTTAAGTATGCGACCTATAATTCAACTGGGTCTAGTCCTACATATTTAATGCGCTGCAACTTCGGTGTTGTTTGGGCGTAGGCTAAGAGTCCAGGATAGCTCTCCATATAGTAATTTATACATCTAGAATCACAGGATCACAAATATTTTCTTTCTAAGTTTGTGTCTTGGATACGCTTCGGGCTTAACTAGTTAATTGGATATTGCCAATGGTTTATTGAACATGTTAACTAATAGGTGAATCTAGATAATTCAACAAGTAATGTTCTGATTTCATCAGATAGTTAGACAAGTGGACTACTAGTGTATAAAGAGGCGTTAAACAGTAAGTGGGTAAAGTCTCTTTAAGCTATGGTTTAACATGATCACCATTGCCTTAATCCTTAAGAAAGATTATAATCAGCAAAATAAGGATGCTTTATGCAGATGCTTTAATTGTGACACAATTAATGTGTCTAGGTCTTAGGATGAAGTCCCGCCTAAGTCTAAGAATGATATGCCTCTTCGAGATAAGTAATCATTGCACCGAATAAACAAACCAACTTCTAATCGGATTAGTAATGGCTAATATAGTTTTCTATCATAAGGCTCGACTGCTCTTTTATCTTTTGTTAATTCACTTGTGTGGGTTAAAGTGTCTTGAATTCATTGTAGTCACCAACCAAACCCGTACCAGTCTCTCAAGCTTAAACCCCCCTTTTACCTGTTAGAATTAGGATTAGAATTAACATAGAATTAGCATAGGTTTGACTTATATTAGAATTAACTTAGATTAGATAACCAAGATACAAATAAATTGAGAGATTTAACCTCGCTTCAAGTGTTCAACACCCTACTTATCATGAATCTACCACCGACCGGGTACACTACCCGTTAAAGTGTTGTTTTTGCTTAAGTCGGCAAAATATAAATTTAAAACTTAAACTATCATAAATAAACACCACACAACAACACATCAAGTTTTTGGCGCCATTGCTGGGGAATGAAAAATTAATCTTGATTTTTATTTTATATTTTGGTTTTTAGATTAGATCTAACCCTTAGGAGTAGTGTTAAATTAGATTATTGTATATTCTTATATATTCTGTATATTCTGTATATTTTGTTTATTTGTTAGTATAATTGTTTGTATAATTGTGTGTTTATTTTATTGTTTTCATAATACACTGTTCTGGTAGATAAACCGATACGGCGTATCCATTTCCATTGGATACGGCGTATCCAACTTTCTGTCCAATACAGCGTATTCATTCAAACAATTAATAGGCGTTTTATTCTATGATTAGGCGTATCTTTATCTGAAATCAGAATCAGAAGTTTCTATATTTGATTACGTGCTAAATTTTTTATCTCTTTCTTTAGAGCAAAAGCCTGCTCATATGTATTTACATTTGCTTTCAGATAATACTTATCAGAGCTAGTAGACTGAAGAAGAAACCATAAGAAGTCATGACATAACTAATTTTAGAAAAATACATGAAAAAGGCTCAGACTGAATCAAATCTTTATATCACCAGTAACTATATTAACATTAAACTCAGCAAGGAATTTTTGGAAGAATTGTAAGTGAAATACATTCAACGGAGGATTGTACGGTGACGTGTTAAACGATTGCTATGGTACTTTAAAATGATGATTCGATTTCTATTCATGGTGGGATTCCCATCAATACGAATAAAAAAGCTTTTCCTCTCTCGCTGGCTGATGAGGCAAAACAATGGTGGATAAACGAAGGGGAAGGAAAAATCACCATTTGGGAAGAACTTATTGAGAAATTTTTTTGTAAATTTTTTCCCGAATCGTATGATGGAGAAGATGAAATGTTGGACGAAGGAGACAACTGGGGAAGTTATCCACTGGAATTCATATCGCGAGTAAATTCATCATTTGATAAATACATGAAAATGGATAGAAGAACTAAGAAAGTATTATTCCATGCTTGAATAAATGAGAATTGGAATAAGAGACGAATAGATTAAAGCATCCTGCGAAGTAACAATACAACTAACTGACTGTTTTCAATAACTTGTCTTAATACACATAGAAAGAGCGACACCAAAAAAGAAGATGAACAAAGTCAGACAAAGAGTAAATATAGCAATACATGCAATTCTATTGATGAGCAACCTAACAAAAGAAGGTGTAAAGCAGAAAAGTTTGAAGCTATTCAGTACTCGCTTGGACCCAATGAAGCCTATATTGCAATAAGAAGTTATGAATATGATATTTCGGAGAGAAACGAAGATAATATTGTAAAAATCTATCATAGTTATTTTTCGAAAAGGACGAAGGATGGAGGTACGCGCCACCAAATGAGATGAGAGCTGAGAAAGTCTAACTTAAAGTCTTCGCTGTAAACAAAAGTGCTTCCCGGGAGACAACCCAGAATGTTATTTAATTTTATTGAGTCTGTCTTCCCAGACATCAATATGGCGTATCCGCTCCACACCATACGACGTATTTATTGTCTGGTTATCAGTTTTTACTTTTTATGCACTTTTAAAAACATTATTGTCAGTTCTGTCAATACGGCGTATTCATGTACATGATATGGCGTATTCAACAGACTGGCTCGTATTTAATTATTTTTTACAGGTTTTTTAATACGGCGTATTCTATTAAATGGATACGACGTATCGATCTCCTGTACAGTTTGCTTAGTTTATTTTAAATTAACCGTAGGTACCAAGATAGGAATACACGTTTTTTTCCTATATTTTGTACAGGACCTCGTGAAAGAAAATCGACGAATATTGGTGGAGAATTTACAAATCTGGAGATCATGAAGTGTTGGAGTCTTGAAACTTCAAGGCGGCTGTTCAACACGAATTCTTGCTCAATAAACTCAACATGGAGAATCTACAGAGCAAATATCAGGGGAGTTTCTCATTCTAATACCTCTTAATTCCCGTATTTAATGTTTTATTTATACAACGAGGATGTTGTATAATTCAAGTGGGGGGATGGAATTAGAATGTATACTTGTCCTATTTTTCACACTAAAATACTTAAATTATGCTCAAATTTAATTTTTTTCAAGCATACTTTTGTGAAATTTACTTTGATTACATAACCCACTCACAATTACCCTTGTTAGATATTAAGAGGATTTTAACCCTTATTCGTTCAATATGTTTTACCCAAATTACCCAAAAAATATAAGTGTTGCGGTGATGTAGTTAGACTTTAGAACATGGTATGGTATATCTATTCGAGACGTATAATGAGTACTACCAATTTAACTGGAGGAACTTGTTTAAATGGTAAATTTTAGGATTACACATAATCGCATTAATGTTACTTATTAACTAACTACTTTGTTAGTTAACCCCATATAAACCGTTGTTACTCCTTATTTTAAGAGTAAGATACCCCTTAGAAACCGTAGAGCCCATCCTTAGGACCACACCAATTTATTTGTTTCGTTACACCTTTACACCTTGCTTTACCCTGTTAGATTAAATTTATTTTACAGTTTGCTAGTGTGCTTAAGTGTAAAGTTTGTATTTACCGAGTCTTGTTCAATTTGGTACGGTTGGAAGAAATTTGCACATCGCAAAATGGGAAGGGAATGTATATTTTAGTCAAAACTCATGTATTTTTACTACCATCACAATTAATGGTACGTCCGAAGAACGAAGAATTACCGAATGAATTATCCGGAATTATTATGATCGTGAAGATGGTGAAACTACTCCGAGTTTCTTAGTATAGTGTTATGAAAAAAAAGGAAAAGTTTAAAGATAATCGTTTCGCAACTACCGAAGGAATTACATGAATGATCAATTATTCGTTGATACAAATCGACGATGTAGAGTATTATAAAAAGTAGAAGATATCACCACTTGCCTTGTAAAGTATGTAAAGTATGGAATGATTGGGAAGTTGACTGTTATGGGAACGCCAACTTAGGTTGTTGTTTTTGATCTATGATCAAGACGTTGTAAATAGTTGTGTCTTTGTCATGGTAACGGTCAGGAAAACGTGTCTAGCAACTTGTATTTTAGACTTAATCTATTTGTTTCATAATTCTTATTTAACAACAATTTAATTCCCTTTCCTAATCATTAACTATGGGTTTTAGGCGAATGATGATGTGATCGAGCATGCATGTCTATTCCGTCATTACGGCTATATATGCATGTCTCAGCTGCCTTGTTGGTTTATTAATATTGGTGAAAGTTAGAAGATCCATACCCTATATCACTCTACTATTCCTACTCTTTAGCTTATTCAAGGTGGCAGTCACATGTGTCTATCCCGTTGTTATGGGTGTGTATGTGTGGTCTTTGTCACCCTCCTAGAATATTGGTATCAATAAAGATTAGTTAGAGTAATCAACCCTAAGCCTTCTCATACAAACCCATATTTACCTTTATAAACTTGTTACTCCTTAGCTTTAGCGGTGAAGATGTGTATCCTTGCCAAGCTTATGATAGAATACTCGTCATGATCGAGCAATTGAGCTATTTAGTTACATGTTACCACATAGATTAGTTAAGTGATTTGAGTGTTTTCATCTTCCTATTTCGTGAGGTGTTTGGTTGTGTACTTGTAATAGATCAAATAAATGCTTTAACGGAAAATATCCTTAGGGATACATTTTTGTAAACTTCTAAAGGCTACTTGAGGACAAGTAGGATTCAAGTAAGGGGATATTTGACAACATCAAATAACATATATTTTATAGCATCATTTATCCCATGTATTTAACCCATTTTGTATAATTATTGCAAAGAATTGCTACTTAATCGTTTCTATTTGAGAATTGCAGTAATTAAGGAGTACTTGGTGAATATTAGCAAAAGGCGCACATTTTAGAGCTTAAACGAATATATTTTCATTTTAAACGAATATATTTTGAGGTCAATGATTTACTATTCTTAAGACACAATTCGAAAATCCATCAAGGAATTATTCGGCGTTTATCCGTGACCTGTTATTTTGCACTCACCAAAAGACACCCACCTATAGGGGTAACAAATTGTTAATAGCGTTTATCCCAGTGATAGGGACCAATAATACACCGTGTTTGTTATTTTGTTTTTGAGTATTATTCTGGAATTGGGTAGGTAGTGAACTAGCGTGTTCCCTACTACATGAAAGATTAACCCTATTTAATTATTGACCTCGTCGGTTGTCACCGGAGTTCATACCATTTTACGTTTGTGCGGGTGGGTAGCGTTCGTTTTCGATGTTTGAGACTCCATGCGAGGACATTGGCTGGTGGATGTTGGGAGTTTTGTTGATGTTGTTTTGGTGGTGTGTGTTTTGTAAAATGTTTGTTTATGTTTTATATTTGATAGAAAAATTCTATAAATAAAACGTGTTTTAGTGAGTTTATGAAGTTTTGTGTGGCAATTACCGTTCTATCTCGAATACTAAACCACAAAAGTCGATTTTTCAAAAGAAATAAGACAAGAGCAGGTGAAAGGAAAAGGGGATATATGGGATAAGGTTCTTTGACACAAAGCATTTCCATATCCTAGAAGGACAATGTGTAAATTCTATAGATTACTTTTGTAATCGTTTATTTTTGGTATTTATTATTCGTTAACTCTCGGTTAGTTATACTTGGCAAAAACAATTATTTTGTGTTAATTATGATGTTTTTTGAAGGCTAATACCCTTTGGGTATTAGCCAATTATTTGAAGATCTAAATGTTTGGTTTTGGTTTATATCTCGATTGCTTAATTTATCGTTAAATGATTGTTTATGTTTATCAATTTGTTACTTGTTTTCGTGCTTCACTGTATGCGACCTTCATTCAACTAGGTATAGTCCTACATATTTTATGCTGCTGCAACTTTGGTTGTTGTCTTGGGCTAGGCCTACTAAGTGTCTGGGATTGTATAAAGTATGGGGATAGCTTCCATATAGTAATTTATTACATCTAGAATCATAATAGGATCACATATATTGTCTTTCTATGTCTTAACTGTGTTAGGATTACGTCCTTCGGGCTTAACTAGTAATTGGATATTGCCAATGGTTTATTGAACATGTTCGACTAGTAGTTGAATCTAGATTAATTCAAACAAGTAATGTTCTATTCAATCTGATAGTTGGACAACTATGTGGACTACTAGTGTATAAAGAGCCGTTCTTGTTTAAAGCAGTATAGTAGACTAAAGTCTATTTGAGATAGGGTTTTTAACCAAGATCACCATTGCCTTAATCCTCTTAAGATAGATTATATCAGACAAAATAAAGATGCTTTATGCGGTATGCTTTATTTGTGGACAGAATTAATGTGTCTAAGGTCTCAGGTGGAAAGTTCTCGCCTAAGTCTAAGAATGATATGCCTCTTCGAGATAAGTAATCATTGCACCGAATAAACAAACCAACTTCTAATTCGATTATTAATGGATAATAAAGTTTTCTATCATAAGGCTCGACCACTCTTTTATCTTTTGTTAATTCACTTGTGTAGGTTAAAGTGTCTTGAATTGATTGTAGTCACCAACCAAACTCATGCCAGTCTCTTAGGCTAAAACCCCCTTTTACCTGTTAGAATTAGGATTAGAATTAACATAGGATTAGAATAGGTTTGACTTAGATTAGAATTAACTTAGATTAGACAACCAAGATATAAATAAATTGAGAGATTTAACCTCGCTTTAAGTGTTCGACACCCTACTTACCACGAATCTACCACTAACCGGGTACACTACCCGTTAAAGTGTTATTTTTGGTTAAGTCGACAAAATTTAAATTTAAAACTTGAACAATTATAAATAAACACCACATAATGACACAACATGCGTATTGGATGTCAGAATAGTATTCTTCAAATGTCTTCGTTTAAGCTCCAGAATTGCGTGCCTTATAGCTAATCTTCACAAAGTACTCCATAATTACTTAAAATCTTAAATATAAACGACTAAGTACCAATTCTTGCAATAATTATACAAAATGGGTTATTTACATGAGATAAATGATGCTATAAAAGTGACGTTATTTGATGTCATCAGTAGTGTTTCTTGATCTTGAGCTTGTTTCATCATGCTTGATAAACAGTGATCTTTAACTTCATGAGCTCATAAATCCTGCATCATCACTTGAACATCTTTGTAATACTTCGCCTTCTTGTGATATTTTGTCTTTGGATTGAAAGCCTTCTAACAATCTCCTTTGATAATCTTTGACTTGAACACTTTATGTCTTTAAGAAAGATGTTGATCATCAGAGTAGCGGAAGTCTTTATCTTGAGCTTTCTTGATTACTTAAAACTTTATGTTTTGAGTATTAGCATGCGGTTATGAATCCGACTCAGCTGGAATAAGGCACCAACACCATCGTATAAATCTGCAATTAAGGGTTAGTAATAAGCACATATATGGACGAACATGGTTTTGTCATTCGTCAAATATAGGTAGCGATAACCTTCGGTTCCGTGAGGACCTACCTGTGATCAGGTAGGTTTAATTTAGAAGAACCTCCTTGACAGGATTTCCAGCTTAAAGTATTGGATCCTCTAACGTGGATGCATCAGATTCACGATACTTGCTTGTTCTCATTACCGAAACATCTCAAAGCAGACAACACGATAAGAGTGAATCGGTTAGTTACTATCTTATCGATTGAGTCGTCAATTCATAGACTAGACTAAATCTATATCCAGTTGACACAAGTTTGATCCATATAGGATCGTGCATGTTTGATGTTGACACTGGAAGGATTTCCATTCGTCACTGTGAAATGCTAAATAGCACCACTCTCAATGCTCTGGCAAGATCACATAGATAATACATTGGACTCTAAAGATACCACTTGTGTTCACAGTTTGTGAAGGTTGAGTGTAATTTAGAATGGTGTCCTAATGAGATTTATAAGTTGATCTCTTTGGCTCTAGACTCGATAAGTGCGTTTTGGTTTTTGTGATCGGAGGCTGGAGCAGACTCCACCTTTTCAATGCCAACTAACTCTGCAGACTGCCACCTTTTCAATGCCAACTAACTCGGATTGAGAATGTCAATAAAAATGTGTTTAATCTCGGTGAGAAATGAAACAAACTTATTTTGAGAGAAGCCTGAGTAGCTGGGAGGGGTTGTGCATTGCATCATTGGATCCATAATGACTATCTTCAATACCAGCAATCAACTGTGTGATTCTGATAGCATATGTATTGACCCAGTTTTTGCCTAAAGTGTATGGAGGGCTTCTTTCTTTATACCCTTTATCCTTACAATTCTTTTTAATTCTTTAACCCCTTCAATGTTAAACCAACGCGTCCTTATTATCACCATGTTGGGTTTGTTTTGGTGATAACTCATGCCTTGGATAACATTTTTCCCAATCTCACGTTACTCCTTTTTTATATCATACCTAAGTACTACTACTCTATCTATTGGAGTGTCCTTGGGTAGATCCCTCCGGTTCTGGCTGGATCATGGAAGAATACCTAAACTTAACCTTCTTATATCTCCTTAATAATCATAACTTGGTCGGTCATTTAGTATTACCATTGTAGGCGTAAAACCATTTGAAAATCAATCAAGGTACTTGTGATACAAATAAAAAACATTTGTACCTTGAAAGTGTCACTTTTTCAAAAATGCTTCCCTTACACATGTGCATCGATATTCAAAATTGTTTTGCGCATGAAGGGAGGAGTCCGCACTTGAGTAATTATGATCACGTTTATTAGTTGCCTATTTTAATCATATTTTCTCCCCTTATCAAAAATGTCAAATCTCTTGATATTTTAGATATCAATTGATTAAAATATTTCATAAGTTTTTTGGGAGGAAAAATGTTATCTTAATTAGCATGCTTATTAGGAACATTTTTTATGCTATCCCTCAATTTATGAGGGTAGAATATAGTGTTGAGTACATAATTTGAAAGATTTTGAATTTATTGAAAAATTCTTGAAAATTTGTACTCAAGCACTATATACTTATTATTTTACACTACATATGCACATATTCACAAGATATTGTACGAGACATGACTTAAAATCAGCAAAACCGAGAATGACAAAGTCATTTTGTCCACTTTAGCATTTTGTAGTCAGTCTCGACCTTTCTCCTTTTAGAAGCTTTCCTAGCTTCCCCCGAACTAGCAATTCTTGCTTGAGTAGATTCAAAGCTTTCTTCCAATTAGATTAATTAAGTGCACATCGGAATAAGAATATCCGCATCAAGAAGTCTTGTTGTATAAAGCCTAAATACTCGAAATACAAAAGTCAAAATCATATCATCAAAGTCAATTAAGTCCCCGATGTGTGCATTTCTCTCTTTAGGATAATGTAGATATAAATTGTAACACCAAAGTCAACTAAGTCCCGGATGTAGACAATTAATCCTCTAAGTAGTCGAAATGATAACACCAAAGTTAACTAAGTCCCAGATGTACACACTTCTTCCTGCAGGATACTAACTATATAAAGGAATCATCATACCTATGTGTACCTCTTTTATCAAATATTACTACTTATTTGATAATAAGCTTAGTGATTAGCCGATCGGGGAAACATTAATTGAATTAGTCACATATCTTCTCACACATTTCTTAATTCTTCTCACAACACTTCTCCCTGGAAGCTCAAATGATGCATACTAAAATAGTGACGAGATATCTCTCCCCCCATGTTTTTTGAAATAATACACCCCAAAAGCCACTAATGTTCTTTGCGAATATGACATTTGTCTTTCCGGTGGTCAAAAACTATTCTTTGAGGCCAATGAATTTCTTTTAGAAATCAATAGCCAGGTTAAGAGAGTTTGAGGTTATTTATTGTAACTGTTTGTTGCGCTTTGCAGCAACTTTTTGAATTGCTCAAGTACAAAAACGGACTAGCTTCAGTTGCGAAATTTGCATATCTAGCCTTATTATACCTTCAGTTTGTGTACATGTAAGATGAGGATTTGGTGATATAAAGAGGCTGTGATGGAAATTACACAATGAGTGGATTGCAGCAAAGTTGAGATTTGTCTCCGTAGTTCCACTTTTCCAATTTTCCTGCACTACCATTTTCAATTTAGCCTAGAAATGCCAATTTATATATATCACATCAATTATTAGGTGCACAAAACATGATTTTGATCTACCCATTTAAAATCATATCCTGCTACTTTTTTTTTATTGCGCCTAAGCTTCTAAGTTACTAGCTAGTATATGCGGAAAAATGTAGATATTTATTGTATTAGTCTAGAATATACCTATCTGAGATATATTCTGCTACTTAAGGGTCTTTTCATGGCTAATCATGAATGCAGCACTCGAGTATGATGGATAAAGCCATATAAGTAGGTTCTATTACTTGAACAGCCGTTGGATATCTGAATCTTTTCATGCTGGTTTGGAGTTGTCTTATGTGGTACTGATGCGCTTCCACAAATTCTAGCTGTCAGAAAAGATACAATGATGTCTTCAGCATAGCTCTGCACTCAGGGTCAAGGGTTTGGCCTTTCGCGCATCACTTGGACTTAGGCAGTTCTGGTCAAATGATTGGTTTGAGACTTCCTTTTAATAGGGAAATTTGAGGTTATGAATAACATATACAATGGGTTTGTGTTATGCACCATGAACACTTCCAAATGGTATATAATAAGCTTGTTTGGTCATCGAATTATAGCTATATTCTTTGTTTATGGTATGAAAGTTTGCAACACTTGCTTGCTCAGATTACTTTTTTTTTCAGGTTTTGAGTTTGATAATACTTGCAGCTGCTGGAATGTTATATTTATCACTCAATTCTTCAAAAAGAAGAGGATGCCTGAAAATAAAAATCTTAGTAGTGACATCGTTCCTCGGTGAAAGTAGCTGGTAAGTGATCACATTTAAGCAAATAAAAAAAGCAGTTAAGCAGGTGACCGGCAGTTTGTTGTGTTATTTGTCACTTTTAGCAGGAAAATTAATCAATGGATGAACACGGCTTTACTTTAGAAAGTAATTTTTGAACGGCTATAGAGATCATGTGAATC